>JAJEJO010001289.1:381447-464096 GCA_020662805.1 Glaucomys volans
GGGGTAGTTTTCCTAATTTCTCTTTCAGAGGATTCATCACTTATGAATAAAAATGCATTAAATTTATTAGTGTTGATTTTATATCCTGCTACTTTACTGAATTCACTTATGAGTTCTAGAAGTTTTCTTGTGGAATTTTCCAACTCCTCTAAATATAGAATCATGTCATTGGCAAATAGGGATAGTTTGAGTTCTTCTTTTCCTATTCATATTCCTTTAATTTCTGTGGTCTGTCTAATTGTTCTAGCTAGAGTTTCAAGGACAGTGTTGAATAGAAGTGGTAAAAGAAGGCATCCTTGCCTTGTTCCAGTTTTTAGAGGGAATGCTTTCAGTTTTTCTCCATTTTTAATTATGTTGGCCATGGACTTAGTATAGATAGCCTTTACAATGTTGAGGTATGTTCCTACTACCCCTATTTTTTTTGTGTGTTTTGAGCATGAAAGGGTGCTGTATTTTATCAAATGCTTTTTCTGGGGCTTCTGATATAGCTCAGTTGGTAGAGTGTTTGCCTAGTATGCACAAGGCCCTGGGTTCGGTCCTCAGTACCACAAAAATAAAACACAACAAAACAAAAAAACAAATGCTTTTTCTGCATATACTGAAATAATCATGTGGTTCTTAACTTTAAACCTGTTGATGTGGTGAATTACATTTACAGATTTCTGGATGTTGAACCAACCTTACATCCCTGGGATGAAACCCACTTGATCATTGTGCACTATCTTTTTAATATGTTTTTGTATGCGATTTGCTAAAATTTTGTTAAGAATTTTTGCCTCTATGTTCATTAGGGATATTGGTCTGAAGTTTTCTTTCCTTGATGTATCTTTGTCTGCTTTTGGTATCAGGGTGATATTAGCTTCATAGAATGAGTTTGGAAGGGCTCTTCCTCTTCTATTTCATGGAATAATTTGAGAAGTATTAGAATAAGTTCTTCTTGGAAGGTCTTATAGAACTCGGCTGAGAATTCATCTGGTCCTGGACTTTTCTTGGTTGGCAGGCTTTTGATGGCTTCTTCTATTTCATTGCTTAAAATTGATCTATTTAAATTGTGTATGTCCTCCAGATTCAGTTTGGGTGGATCCTATGTCTCTAGAAACCTATCAATGTCTTCGAGATTTTGTGTTTTGTTGGAGTATAGATTTTCAAAGTAGTTTCTAATTATGTTTTGCATTTCAATAGTGTTGGTCATGATATTTCCTTTTTCATCATGAATTTTAGGAATTTGAGTTTTCTCTTCTCTTTGTTAGTGTAGCTAAGGATTTACCTATTTTGTTTACTTTTTCAAAGAACCAACTTTTTGTTTTGTCAATTTTTTGAATTGTTTCTCTTGTTTCAATTTCATTGACTTCAGCTTGGATTTGAATTATTTCCTGTCTTCTACTACTTTTGGTGTTGATCTGTTCTTCTTTTTCTAGGGCTTTGCGCTGTAATATTAGGTCATTTAGTTGTTGACTTTTTATTCTTTTCTTGAATGCACTCCATGCAATGAATTTTCCTCTTAGTACTGCTTTCATAGTGTCCCAGAGAGCTTGATATGTTGCATCCTCATTCTCATTTACCTCTAAGAATTTTTTTATCTCCTCTCTGATGTCTTCTCTTATCCATGCTTCATTAAATAGCATATTATTTAGTCTCCAGGTGTTGGAGTAGTTTGTTTTTATTTTATCATTGATTTCTAATTTCATTCCATTATGATCTGATAGAATGCAAGTAGTATCTCTATCTTTTTATATTTGCTAAGGGTGGCCTTGTGGCATAACATATAGTCTATTTTAGAGAAGGATCATGTGCTGTTGAGAAGAAAGTGTATGAACTCATTGATGGATGCAATATTCTATGTTAAGTCTAAATTATTGATTGTGTTTCTGAGTTCTATGGTTTCTTTGTTCAATTTTGTTTGGAAGATCTGTCCAATGGTGAGAGAGGTATTAAAGTCACCTAGGATTATTGTGTTTTGGTCTGTTTGGTTCCTGAAATTGATAAGGATTTGTTTAACATACATGGATGTGCTATTGTTTGGGGCATAAATATTTATGATTGTTATGTCTTGCTGATTTATGCTTCCCTTAAACCATATAAAATGTCCTTCTTTATCCCTTCTAACTTTGGTTTGAAATCTGCTTTATCTGAAATGAGGATGGAAACCCTACTTTTATACTGAGTCCGTGTGCATGGTATGTTTTTTCCCCATCCTTTCACTTTGTCTGTGGGCATCTTCTTCTATGAGATGCGTCTCTTGAAGGCAGCATACTGTTGGGTCTTTCTTTTTAATCCAATCTGCCAGTCTATGTCTTTTGATTGATGAGTTTAGGTCATTAACATTCAGGGTTATTATTGAGATATGACTTGTATTCCCAGTCATTTTGGCTTATTTTTGGTTTTTAACTTGATTTGGTTTCTCCTTTAATTGGCTATTGCTTTAGGGTAGTTCCTCCCTTTGCTGACCTACATTGTTGATTTTTATTTTTTCCTCATAGAATATTTTGTTGAGAATATTCTGTAGTGCAGGCTTTCTATTTGTAAATTCTTTTTGCTTTTGTTTATCATGGAAGGATTTTATTTCCTCATCAAATCTGAAGGTTAGTTTTGCTGGGTATAAGATTCTTGGTTGGCAACCATGTTCCTTCAGAGATTGAAATATGTTGTTCCAGGCCCTTCTAGCTTTTAGGGTCTGGGCTGAGAAATCTGCTGATATCCATATTGGTTTCCCTCTGTATGTAATCTGATGCTTTTCTCTCACAGTCTTTAAAACTCTATCTTTATTTTATATAATAGGTATTTTCATTATAATGTACCTCAGTATGGATCTGTTATAATTCCATACATTTGGTGTCCTGTAAGCTTCTTCTATTGATTTTCCATTTCATTCATCAGTTTGGGAAGTTTTCTGATATTATTTCATTGAATAGATTATTCATGCCTTTGGTTTGTATCCCTGTGCCTTCCTCAATCCCAATAATTCTTAAATTTGGTCTTTTTATGCTATCCCCTAATTCTTGAAGGTTCTGTTTGTGATTCCTTACCATCCTTCTCTGTTTGGTCAACTTTGTTTTCAAGATTAAAGATTTTGTCTTCATTGTCTGAGATGCTATCTTCCAAGTGATCTAGCCTGTTGGTTATGCTTTTTATTGAGTTTTTAATTTGGTTTATTGTTTCCTTCATTTCAAGGATTTCTGTTTGGATTTTTTTCAGAATCTCTATCTCTTTATTGAAATGATCTTTTGTTTCCTGCATTTTGTCTTTTAACTGTTTATTGATGCAATCATTCATTGCCTACATTTGCTCTCTTATCTCATCATTTGCTTCTCAGATTGTTTTAATTTTGTATATTCTGAACTCCCTTTCTGACATTTCTTCTGCCATGCTGTCATTGGATTCTATTGATATAGCCTCTAGGTTTGTTTGGGACACTTTCTTCCCTTATTTTCTCATGTTGTTCATGTATCTTCCCCTCTAGCAGTGCGAATCTGAGGCATTGCAGTTTCCCCCTATAGACTTATAATAACCCTGCAGATTTCCAATACCTCACCTTGAAGTGAGAGATCAATATTAGCAGCACATCATAGAAACAATAAGCATCCTTAACCCAAACAGTCCCTATTACAGTCTTAACCATGTTGTCTTAACAAATAGAGATGAAGAGTTCAAATTATTATCTATAGCATAACAAACAGGTTTGCCATAGGGACCACAATTTCTAATGGGTGACAAAGAGGATGGGGAGGGGTGTAGGATAAAATGTTAATGAGTTAAGAAGTGAGTCTACAGAGGTACTACATCATAGGAATAGTGAAAGCAGAATTAAAAGAAATAGGTTGTTAGCATGAGAAAAGGGAGAAAGAGCCTCCAAAGAAACAGATATATAAGAGGAAAATAGAGTGAGAAAAATATTAATAAAAGAAAAAAGTAGGAATAATACTAGGTATAATAGGAATAATCGTAATAATACTAATAAAAATTTCACATTAAAATTATACTGTACTGTTCAAACCTCCTAGTCTTCAGTAGCCTAATGCCTGAGAGGAACTTGATAATGCGGTGTCCCAGGAAGGGTGCTGTCCCACTATGGATGGTGGCCTCCAGGTCAGAAATAATCAATGCTAGTGGGCAAAGGTGACCCCCCGTGTTGATGTATGGTCAGTTGCAGCATGGGCGCTAGACCATGCAGGGTTGCAGGAGATTCATGAGTTGGGCAGTGGGCCTGGTGACTGGGCCTCTGCTGGGCCTTGCATTTTATTTAGAGACAGGGTTTCACTGAGTTACTTAGTGCCTCACTTTTGCTGAGGCTGGCTTTGAACTCACTATCCTCCTGCCTCAGCCTCCTGAGCTGCTGGGGGTTATAGGTTTTCGCCACTACACCTGGTTTCTCTCAGCTTTTGTAGCATGTATTTTGAAGCTCTTTGTTAGGACTCCTTGGAGAGTTGCATCCTTTATACTTACTTTATGTCCTATATCCCAAATAAGAATACTGGTCCTAAAAGTCTATATTGTCTAATATTAATATAAAGACTTCAGCTTTATTTTGATTAGTGTTTGCATAATGCACTGTTTTCTATCCTGTTACTTTTAACCTATCTATGTTTGTATTTAAAGTGGCTTTCTTTTAAAGAGGGAATCTTGCTTTTTTTGTCCAATCTGTAAATCTCCATCTTATAACTTGTATGCAGACCATGCATATGTAGTGTGATTATTAAGATGGTTGATATCATGTGGTTTTTCTGTATGTTCCACCATCCCTCCTTTTTACCCTGATTGGTGGGGAAAGGAGGAAATAATCTCTGCTGTTCTGATTAAGCTTTAGTCTTAGGCAAGTACTTCATCACTGAGTCTTAAAGCTGCAAACTTCTCAATGATCCCACTTCTCCCCTGGATTATTTCTGAACCCAGAATGTACACTTTCCCTTTCCCCAGGGTTCAAGATTGTTTTTCTTATTCCTTTACCTCAGATGCAATAATAGTAGACTAACAGTGATAGTGGTTATCTTCATCTACATGCACACCACAAAAATTAAGGCTTTTGATCATCATGGGGGAAATAGAGAAGAAGGATTCAGGTGGAATGTCTCTGGTCCTCTCCTCTAGCAGTTCAGCATGAGGGAGACTATCTGTAACCATTCCCAACCATTTCTGGGAATTTGTGGTGGGGTCCCTGAAAAAACTGCCTGCAAGAGGGTGTGGACCACTCTTTATTTGGAGCTCCTGGGGACTTTGTCCTCTTTTGCCAGTGTGCAATCAGCCAGGTTCTACCTACTCGACCACTACCCTAGCTGAATTCTTATGGGTATCTGACTGCTTCTTATCCAGGTATGTCAGTTTCAATGCCTCATTTTTCTCTGCAGATACCTGTCTCCTCTAATATTCTGGGTCTGCTGGTTGCCCAGCAACCTCAGTACTTCGGTAGGCTTGGGGAAAGTCATGAATTTGCTATTTGTCAAATTTTTTATCATAAGTTTGGGAATGATGCTCTTTCCAATTCTCTATATCTTTGGGTAGAAACCAGAAACCCACTTCTTTTAGGTATTTATGCATCTTTTGTAACAGCAAACAGAAGAAGGTATGACAGTTGATCAGGGTAATTACTGTCCTCTTTGAAACTTCCTTAAAGGGCTTTAAGAATGACAGATGTTCCAGAAACACCTCTATCTGTTGTTTTGAGAAATGTAAGGCATGGGGGACCCCACAGGAGTTAAGCATAAATAAGGTAATTTTTCAAAACATGGAAGGCAGAACCTGTAAAAACTAACTCAGCTTTGATCCAGAACAATTGTCTCACCATCTACCAGTTTGCACTTGTCTGGCAAAGAATATGATGCAACATAGAAAACACCATGGATAGTGAAGAAAAAAATAACTCCAGAGGATTTCTAACCCATTTAGGGCAACTTCAGAATTTTACATACATGTCACTACTTAGTGAGAAATGTGACAAGTAACTGATTTTACTCAAAATTAGGCCAGTGACAAAAATATCACTTATGTTTTACTATGTATTGTTCTTTCCCCAAAGGTAAGTTTGCCACCCGTCATTAACTACTCCATATGTTATTAATTATAATAGTATTATATTGATATTACTATTAATAATAATATAATAATAATATACTATTGGTAATATATGATGATCACATATAATGTGCAATTATAATAATATAATTATATAATATAAACATAATATATAATTACAATATTAATAGTATTATGTTGTTAATGATGATAAAATAATCACCATTTAGTGATCACTTACTACAAGCCAGGGACTGTATTTAGCTAATTACAAACATTTTCTCATTTCATCCTCACCACAATCCAATGAGAGAACTTGAGTTTAAAAGGATTAAGAAACTTGCCCATTGCACAAAATATACATCAGCTTAGAATTCAATACCAAGCCAGATTCTAAAGTCCTTACATACAATTTCTAAGTCAGATTGCTCCAGAATGTTGTTAAAAAGCAAACTTGGGGGTTGTGTCATCATATATCCCCAATACAACAGTCTACAAAAAAAAAATTATGAAAACTCTGGGCAAGGGAAAGAGGTTTCTTATTTTCAGTTTCAGAAAGTTACTTTGGGCTGTGGATATACGGTCCTGGGCTCAATCCCCAACACCGGAAAAAAAAAAAAAAGAAAGCAAGCTACTTTGATAGTGTCGCAAAATTTAAAAGAGAAAGAGAGAATTAAAAAAAAAAAAAAAAACCCCTGAGGGGTCAGCCACAATGTCCCAGGGCCTGGAGACACACACCCAGTCACCAAGAGTCCCTCCAGCTAATTATGGCCTTGGCTCCTGAGAGGCGGACTTCGGAGCAGCGCAGACCCCTCAGCGTTAAGGCGACTTCATGTGGCCCATTGAGTATTCTTCTCTGTCATTTAGAATATTGGAAAAGGTCCAACCTTGCTATGAATGTAAAATATTCTCTTCTTCCCTATCATACGGTATTATGCTGCTATTGTCCAGTAATTCATTTAGTCTTTCTGAAATTTTATACACACATATGTATCTTCATTCTTAAGATCTATAACTATCTACCTTTTTTTTGGGGGGGGGTCCCAGAGATTGAACCCAGGAGTGCTTAACTAGTACTGAAGGACATCTCCAGAGCCACCCCTTTTAATATTTTATTTAAAGACAGGGTCTTGCTGAGTTGCTTAGGACCTCACTAATGCTGAGGCCGACCTTGAACTCTCCATCCTCCTACCTCAGCCTCCTCAACCACTAGGATTACAGGCATGTATTACCACACCCAGCATTATCTACCATTTCTTATGCAAAGGCATAACACGACATAATAAGGTTATTTAGATATCTGGAATATAGTAACAGTATAGAAACGAATTTAAAATACAATAAAGTGAACGGCTAGTATGAAATCTTCAGCTAGGAGAGGCAAGCTAGACTTGAGCATGTTTTACCTAACCTAAACAAATCTTTTAAAGTAAGAAAAAGTATTATACAAGAAAGATAGTTATAAGCAATGGCAACAACCAACAAAGTAAAGAGGAAGAGTACTTACAAACAGTAGAGGGAAGTGGTCGACCTGGGGAAATTCAGCTTAAAGGTGAACATAAATCCCCTCTGTAACCACAGAGAGAGGACCACCCCAGGTGACCCTGCCAGAGTCTTTGAATGATAGCACACACACACAAAATAACTCGTGTTTCTCAATCCTTTACAAATCAAGTGCACCTAGAAAATGAATCAGTTTGGATGACACAGGAGATAGAGCTGATCCACAGCTTCCATCACCCCACCTCTCATCTGGCTTCTCTGAGAGGTCGAGATGGAGGGATCATGTTTCCACACACCTGTAATCCATTCACAACATTCCAGTGAGCTTCTGTCCACCAACTGCAACTGCTGATTCAACAAGAAGTAGTTCAATTGTGTTTGTTTCCTCATTTTAAGAAGTTGGGAAAATATACAACTGGGTAATGTTTTCATTTAAAGTGGCTAAATGTTTAAACATTTTGATGTTTAAAGAGCAAACTTCAGTTAGAAAAATTAACTCTTGGAATGACATATTCCCTGAAGGTGCAGAAATACAAGGAGTGATTACTTTTTCACTGAGCTTTGAGGCATTCTATCAAATCATTCTATCATCTTCAGTCATCTTCAATCTGAATTAACCATATCAGTAGCCATCATAATAATCATGTGCTCTAATGCAGGGGAAAAGGGTTCTGCTAATAATTGCACTGTAACAACAGATATAAGCCAGGACTACTGTAAGCAACCCAACACATTGGATCACCCTAGCATTATATCATTTCCCCATTTGGAACAACAATAACAACAAAAGCCTATTTTCCTCATTATAAGCAAAAATAAAAATGTAATAGTACCTGCTAGTAGAAAAAACTGAAACCTGAAATATATAAAACAAAATAAATGTGTTCACTTTATAGCACCTAGAATTGTCCTCTCAGTAACATGCATGAAAAGTCTGCCTTGGGTCATCTTCCAGGTTGGGAGAACAGAATCCCTAAATACTACTATCCAAGCTCAGATAAATGGAAATAAAGGTCTAGCACATACCCACAGTTCAGACGGGGCCTACCCACCCCTGTGCTCCTGGGGTATATAGCATGTGATGTCAGTCTAAACCACTGGGTGAGCTACTTTCATCCTGGTCACAGTGTTGGTTCCAGGTGGTCACATTACTCTTTCAAATCCAACGACATGCAAAGAAACTTCTGCTCAGACTTCTAAGTAGACAATGCAACTCATGCTCACATGTATTGAAATTAAAAGGATCCAAGACCTTGATCTGCACAATCCAAAATGGTAGCCTCTAGCTACTGAGCACTTGAGATTTTACCAGTACAAACAGATTTGGGCATAAAAAACTGTGTTCTAGGCATAAAAACACCCTCGATTTCAAAGACTGTGAAAAAGGGATGTAAAATATCTCACTAATAATTTTTATATCAATTACCTGTGGAAAGGATGCATATGACTCACATTATATCTCTGTTGGACAAAATTGGTCTAAAACATCTGAACGTCCGATAAAGCCAGGCCTGTAGGGAGCCCTACTATGGACTTCATGTATGTGAACTAATAAGTACCTATTCTGCTTAATCAAGTTATAACTGGCTTTCTAGCACCTGCAGCTGAGTCATAACTGATATGATGTATAAGTAGAATCAAACCATACATTCAAGATACTACTATTTTCATTGAACAATGGATCATGACATTTATTCACGTCAGTACCTTAATAGTAGTATGACAAGATATGCACAAAGTCTTTCACATGAGGAGAAATCAGCCTGTTAATACCACTGTGCACATCCAGGATGTGACCCTGCTTTCTTTCAAGTCCTCCTTGCCAACACTCTCTTAACTCCTGCATGTACATTACCAGCATACTCCTGCCCAGCACACTCTTCCAGAGCCTCACATGTGCTAAGCAACTGCTCTATCACTGCTCTACATCCCAATCCCACTTTTTTATTTTGAGACAGGGTCCCAATAAGTTATCCATCATGGATAACTTGTGATCCTCCTGCTTCAGCCTCTTGAGCAATTGGGATTACAGGTGTGTGCCACCATGCCTGGCTTCTTCCCTCTCGTTTCACTTGCCTCACTCCCATTGATTATTCAAGTGACAATTTTAATTTCACTTCCTCAGAGCTGATTCCTTGACCAAATGACTTAAAGTAGGTCACCCCTATATTGTCTTGCACAGCACCTCATCTTCTCCATATGGCATGGAACAAAATGTTTTAACTTCTTTAGATGGCTGTTTAACACCCACCTTCTCCTTCCCCACTATAATCTACCTTACATTAGTGCAGGACCCATTTATATGCAGCTCCCTTTTGCTCCCAGGACCTGGACAGTGCCTGACACAGAGTAGAGGCTCAATAAACACCTGAGTGCCATCAGTGAAGACTAAAAGATTCAGGAGAAGGAGGAGGGAGAGGGGAAGGTAAAGTGATGTGGTAAGGGAACTCTGATAATTAATTCAGTGAAACCAAACCACTGATGGATTGATTAACTCTCTCCAGCAGAACCACAAAGAAAGTAAGGATTAGAACTCAAAAATGAACAGCAGGTCTGACATGGGAGAATTAAATCATTAATGGCTACCTGGATTTTCCTCCAGGGATACAAGTAAATATTCAGAGATGCAAATAAAGCCCATAGTTCAAAAGCACCCCTGAGCTCCATACGATACACCTGAGGTTCAGTGACAACCTGGTTCTCAGGCTCATTCTCATAACCTGAATGCATGGGAGAGCTAGGGATCTCTCCAAGAGTTCTTATCTGACTCTGCCCAAGGGCAAGGTCATGGTCTTTCACTTGTGCTTTGTGGAACTTCTTAAGACCCTGGATAAAATGCTGCCCTGGTCATATCCAAGCCAGTCTTTCTGGGCTCCACAAAATAACTAGAAGGTCTTCTATTTCCTGTCCATACTCTTGTTCTCACGTGGGATCTTTACCACTAGCTGCTTACATTACTTGAAGGACTTCACACCTTGGAAGAAGGAGGAAGGTTTTCTACTGAAACTCTAAGTATTGATATATTGTAGTCTCTTAATTATTCCTCTGGAGGTGAGTCCCTCTTTAAATAAGAATGTCTCATTTTGTTTTAAAGTGATATGTATTTTTAATTCATTAATTTTATCATGGAAAATATGAGAGATTCAAAAGAATTCATGTAATGCAGGCTATTATACAAAGTGCAATAGAAAACTGAAATTCTTGAACCAAGCACTCCGTTGGTTTAAGGTCTAGAATGTTATCTTTGAAGTCCTCTGTGTGGCCTTCCCTAGTTTCATTTCATTTTTAAAGAATGCAAAGTACTTTCTTAGTGGTCTCCAGGAACCTGGGCTCAGAAAGGCCAGTCCCTTAGAAATTCAAAGCATGGTGCTGTCCATCCTGCAGGGGCTGACAAGCCTTGAGTGAGATGGGAGAGCCACCCTTGCAGAGAAGGAAGGGAAAAACGGACCCTTTTCTCTTGTCTCTCTTTTCTCCTTCCCCCTCCTTTTCTTCTCCTCCCTTTCCCCCTCCTCTCACTCCTCCCACCCTTCCCTTCCCTTCTCCTCCTTCTTCTCCCACCCCACCCCAGAAAGACCAGGAAAGTCTACCTAATAGAGGAAGCAAGTACCGAAGTCTAGGATCCTCTTTTTTCTAACAGAAGGCTTGTGTTAGCATTAGCATTTACCAAGTATTTGTTCTTAACAGAATCAAACACACACTGGAAAGACAAACACCGGGATCACAGAGCTGGAAGCATAGATTGCATCACAGAACAACAGAAATTTGACAAATGGAAAAGACCTTAGAGATAATTAAATACAATCTTCATGTCTTAGAGCTGAGGAAAGCATAGGACTTGCCTGAGGCCTGACTTAGCTAAACATATGTCTTCAGCTTCCAAATCATTATTTTTCCCCATTATTCAATTTCCATTATTGATACATTTTCATTATTAATAAATTCAATCACATTATTGATAACTTTACTTTAGTCTGGGGCACTTGACCTTACCTAGTGAAGGAAATGGAGACTTCCAAAACCCCGTCCCCCTATTGGGCTGAGATCTCCTTCACAAACAGAAGGCTTCCATCTTCACTCCCCCTTTATAATCTACTACCATCTTTCTAGTACATTCCAGCCCAGACCTAGTCCCCACACCCCTTAAGTCTACTGATCATTCCTTACTAGCCAGGATCAACCACACAATCTGGGACACCTCTCGGCCCAACGTCCCTAAGCACCATCCCCACATCCAAATCCAATTAAAAGACCCCACTCACTATGTTACCTTCCCCAATACCCTTTGACTTCCTCAACTCTCAAGGGTTTAAAGCCCATTATCTTCTGTTTATTACACACTCATCTTCTCACCCCAACTCACTCCCCCACCAACTCTCCCATTCTTGGGGTCGAAAACTCTAATGGACAATTTTGGCTAGTTCAAGACCTCTGAAAAATCAATGAGGCAATTTCCCCACCTACCCTGTAGTACCCAATCCCTATGCCCTTCTTTCTCATATCTCCTCCTCCACCACCCATTTTTCAGTATTAGACCTAAAGGATGCCTTATTTACCATTCCTCTCCATTCTACCTCACGCCCTCTTTTTGCCTTTACCTGGATTGACCCTGATATTAATTTCTCTCAACAATTCACCTGGACTGTCCTCCCTCAAGGTGAGACAGGCCCCATTACTTTGGCCAAGCTCCCCAGTGTGACCTGGCCACCCTGGATTGGTCCCCTAGCTACTGTGTACAGTATGTTGATGACCTCCTGCTCTGCAACCCCTCTCTAGAGTTTTCAAAACATCATTCTGCAATTCTCATCAATTCTCTAGCCTCCTGGGGACACCAGGTCTTTCAATCTGAAGCTCAATTCTGCTCCTCCCAGGTATAGTATCTAGGCATCCTCTTAAAGACCCCCAACACCTGTACCCACAGAGACTTCAGGTTTTGAAGAATATTCCTCTACCTTCCTCTAAAAGAGATTGCTTTCCCTCTTTGGCCTTTTCAATTACTTCTGTATCTGGATCCCAAAATTCTCTCTTATAGCTAAGCCCATATGTGAAGCCTCAGAAGGGGATCTTTCTTAACCTCTTCCATCTCCCTGCTTCTTTTCCTCCATCATTTCTATTCTTCAAAACTCTTTTCTCAAATCCTGGACTCTTCATCTGCCAAACCCTAATAAGTCTTGCTTCCTGTCCCTCTACTCAGAACATGGACAAGCCCTAGGAGTCCTTTACCAAAAGGCAGGAGATATCCCCCACCCCATTGCTTTCCTATCCAAACAGCTAGATTCAGTCCATCAAGGCTGGCCCAATACCTCAAGATTTTAGGTACAGCAGCCCTCCTCCTCCCTGAGGCCTGCAAATTTGCCTGGTACCAACCTATCACTGTTCCTACCACCCTCTCTCAGATCTCCTTAGTCATTATTTATTCCTCTCCTTGCTCCAAACTAGAATCCAATTACTGCACACATACCTGCTCGATCCCTTGACTACCTTCCAGCAAGATTCCTCATTAAATCCCACTATTCTGCTCCTGAGAGAAAATCCTTCTGCCCCTGTGGTTTCTCACTCCTGTCCTGACACCCTTGCCTTCTTAAAGAATCCCTTTTCACGTATAACTGACCAACCACTCCCTGACTCCCCAGGCTGGTTCATAGATGGACACTCCCCAAAACAGTCCCCTTACCTCACAGGCTATGCTGTGATCCAAGGCAAAACTACTGCAAATTCCCTTCACCCTAACCCAAATACCTGAAGCCTCCTCCCTCCCGCCAGGCACAATCTCCCAACAGGCTGAACTAGTAGCTCTCACTCAGGCCTTACCATTAGACAGGGATAAATCAACCACCATTTTTACAGATTCCAAATATACCTATAACATTATTCATTCTAAAATCCTATTTTGGAAAGAGAGATTTACTCAGAGAGAAACTCTTACCCTCAATACTAGCTATATCAAAGATTTACCAGAGGCTGCCCTCCTACCCTCCAGGCAGCTATTCTTCACTACAAGAGGACATCAAACCAATAAACCATACATTTCCTTCAGTAACAAAGAGGCTGACCAACTAGCCAAATAAGTGGCTATCTCTGGTCACCACTCTCAATCACCAAATACTCCAAGTCTGGTCCTGTACTCCACCCCCACAAAACTTCAGCTTCCTCCTGATGAAACCAAATTTCTATTATCTTTTTCCCACAGTGTTGTTCATCCTGATCTTTGGTGCCTTCAAGTTTGCCTAAAGAATTCCCTAAATCTGTCTCCTCCTGATTTACTGAACCTCCAACAAATCTCCCAATCCTGCACCACCTGTCTTAAGGCTAATCCTAAATCCAACATGAGACTCCAAGCTAGGGGAGCCCTTCTTGTCATGGACTGGCAGCTGGACCTCACTCAAATGCCTCCTATTAAAAACAAACAAACAAACAAACTAAACTAAATAGCTCCTTGTCTTAGTGGGCACATTCATTGGATGGGTCGAGGCATTTTCCAACCACCAATGAAAGGGCTTCTACAGTTGCAACCCTACTTTCCAAGAAATAATCCCACACTTTGGTTTACCTGCCTCATTGCAGTCTGACAATGGCCCTGAGTTTATCTGCTCCATTGCCCAAGCATTAGCTAGACTTTTACATATACCATGGAAATTCCACACTCCCTGTCATCCTCAGTCCTCAGGGAAGGTCAAAAGGACAGACAGAACCTTAAAGACAATTCTAACCAAATTATCCACAGAAACTCATCTAGATTGGATTAAACTCCTCCCCTTGGCCCTACTCCAAATCGGGGCTCTCCCCAAAAGCCCTCTCATGATTAGTCTATTTGAAGTCCTCCATGGATGACCTTTTATTCCACCTACCATTCAGCCTCAACCACCAGATATTTCCTCAGACATCCTAAATTGGCTCCCAGCCCACATTAGAGCAACACTTTGGAAATATGCTCACTCCCATTTTCCCCAGCTCCAATCATAGAGACACCCCTCCTCCTATCTCCATAAGGGACTTAGCTATCTCCCCCAGCCTTCCACCCCTCTCCAAGGAAAATGGAAGGGTCCCTTCAAAGTAATCCTCACCACTCCCACCACAGCCAAACTGGAAGGCCACCCCTCCTGGATTGATCTGACCAATCTGAAACTTGCCCCTTATTAATGACACCTACCAATCTATTCCCACAGGGCTCACTTGAAAGTCTTCAAGAACACTGAAAATCTTTCCCCACTCCCACCTGAACAGGAAGAAGCCAACAATTAAATGCTCTCATTTGATGAATTCTGCTCCTTTTCAACCACCATCCAGATGGATCTAACCTCTTTCCTCCTTCCCCCTCTTCAAATGACATTCTACCTCATTCCATCTTTCCTCTCCTGGATTACTGACTTATGGATCCAAGGAACCCTCTCTCCTTTCTCCCCTCTCCAAATTACTTTCTTTTCCTTCTGCCTCATTCTTATTCTGTCCTACCTGGACTAACCTCATGTATGACCACCCCCTACTTCTGGCTCTTCCGTCACAGCTATGAACTCTTTCTTACCCCTCCTCAACTCCTCAGTTGCCCTCCTCTTTGAGGCTAACCCAGCATGGTCAACCTGTTGGGTATGCATTCAGGCTTCTTCCACCAAATGGCTCTTAACCCCTGTGCCACCCCTGCCCCTGTTTGGGCTACAAGTTCTAGGAGGCTCTATCACCATCTATCTAGGGGTTCTACATTCTCTTCAAAAGAATCCCAATCTAAATCCCTTTAAATGGCCAATAAGGCTCTCCAGACCCTCATCCAACAACTTAACTCATACTCATCCATTCTCTGGACCAAGTCCCCTACTTTCAGCTCAAGGTCTTCCTCAATCCCAAGCCCCCTCTGCATTTCTCAGCCTTCTTTTCAGGGAGGAAACCCCCAGGGTACTTACCCAAACTGCTCTCTCATGCTAACTATTCCCACTCCCTCTACCCTGAAGAACTCCTATTCTACCACTGCAGTAGGATCTCAAACCAAGTGGCTTCAAGTAATACCCATTTACCCACTTGGAGACACTTCGTTTCAGGTTATATCAGGGCCAATCACCTGCACAACATACACCTTTTGTCAAGGTCAAGCCCTCACAAACCAGGAGACCACACTTTATGGCTTATCCTATACTGAACCTTTTCAAAACAATGATTGCAAACAATGAGGCTTCCCTCCTCTTCCCCTTACCACCTCTTTCTCCACCAAAACATGGAAAGACTTGCCTCTGAATGCCCCATTCCCTCCACAGCTAACACCAAACTACAACCACTTACAGCAGCACATCTAAGCACCACCCTGACAGTTTATCACCATGAGCTGAATGCAGATGGAATAGAACTGCTTCTCTACATCATATCCTGGGGATGCTGGAATCTAAGCAGGGAGTATTCTTCATATGGGGGGATCAGACCTACTTATGTCTCCCCTCCAATTGGACTGAAAGCTATACCTTAGCATTTGCAGATCCCTTGATCCTACACCCGGGACACCTCTATCATCCCTATCTGTGCCACCCATTTCCTCCATCACAACCAGTGGAACCCTGGCCTGATTCCCATCCTTATGGGTCTTAGAGTCCTCACAGGGGTGGCCACAGGACCAGCTGATCTTGGGGTAACCCTAGACAAGTATGCACAATTGTCCAGAGCACTTAGGGAATTACTTAACAATACAGCTTCCCAAATTAAAGACATCCAAGATCAACTGGACTCTCTGGCTTCTGTCATCCTTCAAAACCAGAGAGGTCTAGATTTAATTCTCATGGAAAAGGAGGTTTGTGCTTATATCTGGAAGAAGAAAGCTGTTTTTATGATAAGAAGTCAGGAAGAGTAAGGAACAAGATAATCTAGCAATCACCTCCTCTCCCCTGGATGGTACAGAGGACTCCTGACCTGAATTTCACCATTATGACTCCCATTCTCCCAATGTTCTTATTCTCTCCCTTCTTCTATGTTTCACCAATCTTTTCCAGAAGTTTCTAACAGGATGTGTCTCTACCATCTCCAGGGCTACCACCCAAGAACATGTGAAAGCTGTTCCTCCTTCAGACTCTAGAAGATGTCTCAGCAACACCCCTTCTCAGAAGGAAGAAGCCACATATGATGACGTCACCCCAACTCATTATACCCCTTTTAGAGTCTGGAATGAAGGAAATGGAGACTTACAAAATCCTCAGGGAAGAAGGAAGTTCAGGAATCTGACCTGTCACAATCTCCCTTATCTGCCCAAATCTCCCTGCTCATCGAAAGAAAGCCCACCAAAAGTAACTGACCAACTCCTTTCATTTGCTCTCAGAGTATTAGTACTTTCATTGAGCAACATTAATAAAAATTATTTCGGACACACACATAAAAGGGGAAGATATACTCACCTCAATACAAAAATTATGTTTTATTTATAACATTTGTTATCAACCAAAAGCCACTAATCTATCACTCTTTCGATTTCTTGACATTTTTTGCTTCTCATACTATTTCTACTTCTAATAAAATGTATATATTGAGTTGAATCATTTAAAATATAGATACTCCAGCATACTTTCAAATGGTGAGAGTGACAGTCACTAATATCTTTGCCATTTTTGGAATCTACAGATTGCTACTATTCAATCAGTTAACCAAACCTCAAATGCCCATTAGGTGCCAATGCTGTTTCAGACATTCTTACTCTTGCATCTTCTCCAAAGTAAAATATTTTAAATTTTATTTTTTAAATTCATTATCATTTTTCTTTCAAGTTTTTTTTAATTTTGATTCATTGTACACAAATGGATTACAGCTGTTGTTTCTCTGATTGTACATGAAATAGAATTACACCATTTGTGTAATCATACATGTACATAGGGTAATGATGTTTGTCTCATTCTGTTATTATTCTTACCCCCCTCCACTATTCCACCCCCCTTTTTTCCCTATGCAATCCATCCTTCCTCCATTCTTGTCTCCCTCCCACCCCGCATTATGTATCATCATCCACTTAGAGAGATCATTCGGCCTTTGGTTTTTTGGGACTGGCTAATCTCACTCAGCATGACCATCTCCAACTGCATTCATTTACCTGCAAATACCATAATTTTATTCTTCTTTATGTGTATATATACCACAGTTTCTTTATCCAATCATCTATTGAAGGGCATCTAGGTTGGTTCCACAATCTAGATATTGTAAATTGAGCAGCTATGAATATTGATGTGGCTGCGTCACTGTAGTATGCTGATTTTAAGACCTTTGGGTATAGGACAAAGAGTGAGATAGCTGGGTCAAATGGTGGATCCATTCCAAGTTTTCTAAGGAATCTCCACACCGCTTTCCAGCATGGTTGCACTAATTTGCAACCCCACCAGCAATGTATGAGTGTACCTTTTCCCCTACATCCTCGCCAACACCTATTGCTGCTTGTATTCTTGATAATAGACGTTCTAATTGGGATGAGATGGAATCTTAAGGTGGTTTTGATTTGCATTTCTCTTATTACTAAGGATGCTGAACATTTTTTCATATATCTGTTGATTACTTGTAGGTCTTCTTCTGTAAAGTGTCTGCCCGTTTCTTTATCCCATTTATTGATTGGGTTATTAGTATTCTTGGGGTAAAGTTTTTTGAGTTCTTTATAGATTCTGGAAATGAGTGCTCTATCTGAAGTGCGTGTGGCAAAGATTTTCTCCCACTCTGTAGGCTCTCCACATTGCTGATAGTTTTCTTTGCTGAGAAAATACTTGGGAATCAATTTAACAAAAGAGGTGAAAGACCTCTACAATGAGAACTACAAAGCACTAAAGAAAGAAATTAAAGAAAATCTTAGAAGATGGAAAGATCTCCCATGTTCTTGGATAGGCAGAATTAATATTGTCAAAATGGCCATATGACCAAAAACACTATACAAATTCAATGCAATTCCATTAAAATTCCAATGATGGACCTCATAGAAATAGAGGAAGCAATCATGAAATTCATTTGGAGGAATAAGAGACCCAGAATAGCTAAAGCAATACCTAGCAAGAAAAGTGAAGCAGGGGGTATAACAATACCAGATTTTCAACTGTACTACAGAGCAATAGTGACAAAAACAGCATGGTATTGGCACCAAAATAGGCAGGTAGACCAATGGTACAGAATAGAGGACACAGAGACAAACCCACATAAATACAGTTTTCTCATACTAGACAAAGGCGCCAAAAACATACAATGGAGAAAAGATAGCCTATTCAACAAATGGTGCTGGGATAACTGGAAATCCATATGCAGCAAAATTAAACTAAACCCCTATCTCTCACCCTGCACAAAACTCAACTCAAAATGGATCAAAGACCTAGGAATTAGACCAGAGACCCTGCACCTAATAGAAGAAAAAGTAGGTCCAAATTTTCATCATGTGGGCCTAGGACCAGATTTCCTAAATAGGACTCCCAAAGCACAAGAAATAAAAGCAGGAATCAATAATTGGGACAGATTCAAACTAATATTTTCAATTTTAGATTTTCAAGAATCCTTATATGTATGCACCCAAGTATGTATTTGCTTTTTTTATTTTTTTTTTTCAATGAATTCCATTTCTATCACTCTCAAGGCACTGATAGACACTGCAGGGGGAGATGTGGACCCAACTCTTAGGAAAACACTTCCACAATTAGTAACAGCATATGGGCTAAGAGAGTGATAGAAACACTAACGCCCACAGAGGCCAGGCAGGCAGGGTAAATGAAGGACACAAGTTGAGTGTAAGGCAGAGGAAAAAGGAGGATTATGGGGAGTTGTGAAATGAATGTTCCCTCTAAAGAAAGAATGGAGAAAGTGAGGAGAGAGGGCTTGTGGCTACTGGTGAGGGAGGGAGGGAGGGGATGGGGAGAAAGCTGGGACTGAGCCCTAGGAACCCCAGAACTTCAACACTGAGCAGTCAGGTAGGGACGGCAGTGGAAGGAGAGCAGTGGGAACAGGTAAGCAGCAGGGCAGGGTGTCCCAGAGACCACAGGCAGGTATGCTGCAACATGGAGAAGATGGTCAGCTGTGTGAGATTTTTCCAGAAGTATCTTTTGGATTTGAGAATCTGAGAGCCTAGGAGCCTCAACAAGAGCAGGTCCAGCTGTAAGGCAGAGGTGGAGGACAGGCTGAAGTGTGCTGGAAAGTGGAGGGACAGCAGAGAGACAGAAACAGCATAACAACAACTCTTTCAGGAAGTTTTACAGTGAAGGGAAACAAAGAAACAGGTCCATGGTCAGAGTGAGATAAGTGATCAGAGAAAGAGTGATTTTTTTTAAAGATAGTTGATAGCAGATCAGGTTTTCCTACTGATGGGAATGATCCAGAAAATAGGGAGCCATCTATGGCACTGAAGGGAAGGTGACCAAAGGACCTCTAGAGAAGGGGATTCGAAGGTAGGCACACACAGGGTGGTCTTTGATCCAAGGAGGGACACTTCTTCCACCAATATAGAGAGGGAAAGGAGGTGTGGACGCCAGCATGGTGAAAAAAGAGTGGTGGAACTGTAGAGGGGTGCCCACTGATGGCTTCTAATTTCTGCCGAAACGGGAGAAACTGGAGGATAAAAAGGGAGGGTGAGTGAGATATTTGCAGAGGGGAGAAGGTATGGAATTATTCCTGTGGGACTATAAAAGCTACCCCACTAGAGAAACATGGTAGGAAATACAGGGTCCTGTTATGATTTGAAATTGCAAATTTAAGACACACCCAGTAAAACTGTGTTTTAATCTTGTCCAGGAAAGTCCAACTGTTCAAAAGGGCATTGCCTGTGGAACTTGAGAAAAGGCAGATTCTGAGTCACAGGTCTGAGGTGCAACCTGAGTTTTTGCATTTCTTATTTTTTAAGGAGGTTTTCTAAATTCAAAGGTATAACTGGATAAGTGCATTTGTTTACAACTATTAAAAAACTAGCACTAACTTCTTTATGATGACCTAAGTTTTGATGGAATGTACATGATTAGGCAGAAATAGGTGAACTCACACTGGCAAATCAACTCTGCTTGGCCCCCACTTCTTGATTGATTTCTGTCCCTACTCTCTCTTCTACCATCTTGTCAACTTTCTGACCAATTCTGGTCAACTCTGTCCACCTGACTGACCACCTGGCCAGGCTGACTGGCCAGACCTGCCACTTGATCCATCAGTCATTCCTTTGCCTGAAATTAGAAGAGTATCTCCATCAAAAAATTCTTTCATTTCAGGTAATATGGTGGGCACTAAAGGCATCCAGTCTGAATCATGCCACTTTGCCTGTAACCTTTCTGATTCTGTTGCAGAAACAGCCAAGCAGACATCAGTATTTCCTTTGGGAGGCACCTTCTGGCCCTTTGGGGAGCATTACTACTTAGCTTTCTGTTAAGTTCTTTCCAAGTTCAGCTGACATCCTGGATTTCTTCGAGGCTTTCCAGAATCATAGCACAAACTCCTTATCAGAGCTGATAAGAGATCATGGTTCAAGGTTCAACGTACCAGAAATGTGTGTGAGGCTGCGGTCACTGCCCCTTTCTCTTCTATCAGCCTTCGTGCTGATGACCAGGAAAAATCAACATCAGCCTAAGAGATGGGAAACCAGAGACCTGTTAGCACTGATGCTTTTAGATTTAACTAAATTTTAGAAAGAACGCCTATACGTTTAAAGTAATTCCTGCTTTTTTTTCCACATATCTTCATTGACTTCTTTCTCTTGGTTGATAAAAATATGCATATTCCTGTCTGGTCAGCTCCACCTGTGCCTCCAGAGGGATGGATCTAGGACTTAACGTCCTGTGGAGGAGAACTTTGGAATCACCTTGGGAATGTCCAAACCATGGAGAGCCATTTTGGTTGCCACCCAAACTTGAAACCTACCTTCTCCGAAGCCTTTCAGTGTGATTTCTCTTTTGACTGCAACAGCCTTGTGGAAACACTGGGAAATCTGTTCCATGTGGATTCATGGTGTTTTCAGTTACATTCTTCTTGGTCTCACAGAATACAATAGCCCTCCTTTCATTGCCACAGTGGACTTGAAGACATCTCCAATAACCGTTGGCCTCTGAGACCAGTGGCACTGGGTGGCCAAATGTTCCACAGTAGTTGCAGCCTTCTGAGTCACTTTTCCAACAAGGTCAATGTGTTCATGTCTGGACTGCATGTATTAATTTATTTTTCTGCAAATCTGTATACCCACTGCAGACAAAGTAAAGTCTGTGGATTGTCTTCAGAATCATTTTCATAAGGAAATGGTGAGCAGCTTTTAAAAAATTGTTTCTTGGTTTCTTTGGAGCCTTTCAATCAAGGGTATGGCAAAAGAGAATGTCTTTCCTATTCCTGTCCTTGCTTGAGCAATTAAATCTTTCCCTTCATATATGAAACCAAAGGTCTTCCCTTGAATAGGAAAGAGAAATGCTAACCTTTACCTTTCAGGAGCTTTATAGTTTATTCAGAAGTGGAGAAATTGGAGAAGGCTCTTTCTTTCTTCTCACATGTTAGGGTCTCTTCTAATTTATTATCATCGGATTTAATGAGTGGAACTTTCTAAGGATGGCACTCACTTTGATATGTTTCCATGTTCATAAGTCTCTCCATTTGGTAGATCTTTTCTTCTTGACTTCTGAGATGTAGAAAATTCCTCTGAAAGTCTATCAAATCCTTCTTTAGTGTCTCCATTTAGTTTTTCTTTCATTTTTACTTCTTTGGGGTCTGGGAGCATGGGGTCATCATAGCACTGCTTTCTCTGGTTTCTGTTTTCTTGTCTGAGTCATGATGGTGCCTTACTTCCTCCTATCATGCCAGCACTGTAGGATGTGTTTTTGGTGTATCTTGTTTAAATCTTCATAACAACCCTGTAAGGGAAGTCTAAGGTCCATAATCCCTCACTGGAAATACTGCTATCCATAAAGCTCTTTGTCTCTCCTATGTCTAGCCTTTGGACTCTTCCAAGGGTGCTTCCATAATGTTCCCAGAGGGGGTTCCCAGGCATTACTGACTGCCACCACTTCCCTCCCAGCAAGTTGGCCACAACCATCCATGGGCTGTGACCTCACTTCTGCATTTCTAACAAGCTGACAGGTGATGTCCCTGCTCCTGGATCTCAGAACCACAGTATGAATGGGGCTAGGACCTTTTTCATTTGTCATTATCTTTTCAAGTACTTCATTAGAGGATAAAACAGAAAAATAAAAATTATAACCTCAACAATAACTATGAAGGAATGGGACATGGAGAAGATAGATGATTTCATTAATCCAACTGTAGCTGTTTTAGAAATACATTTTCTTGCCTTTCTTCTCATCTCCATTTCCAGATTTGGCAAATTTTGCAATCTCACAGTTTTAACCACAATCTTTAGGTGGGTATGGTGACCTTTTTCTTAGCTCCAAAGGCCTAATGAATACATCCACAGGGGTGTCCCATCCAACAGTGAATTGCCATCTATGTCTGCTTCTTCCTGACCTTTGACTCTTCTCATTGGTCTTCACATTTAAGCAATTGTTAAGTTCCACTGATTTTTCCCTAAAATATTAGTAGCTTCTGTGAATGAAAATCAGAGCTACACCAAGAAACATTTCCCTTTTATCAGAACTTTTGGCAAAAGTCCAAAATTCAACAATATACTTTGCTGGATTGACTGTGAAGAAATAGATTCTCACACTTTGCTAACAAGAATGCAAACTGCTACAACTTCCTTGGAGTTTTTGTTTTGCAATATACAACAACATTACCTATGCCTTGACTCTTTCACTTAGGAATCTATCCCCAAAACACAATGCAACATGTAAAATGACATCTGCATAAGGCTATTCACTGAAGCAAATTTATAACAGCAAATAAATGAAAACAATACCCAAGTCCTCATCAATAGTGGATACATTGAATAAACTATAATACTTTTACATAGTGGAATGTTATGCAGGTATAGAAAGACAAAAAGGAAATCTCTGTACACTGACATGAAGGAATTTAAGTGAAAATGCAAGATGCATAAGAATGTGCACAGTATGCTACTTTTGAATTTAAAAATAACAAGATGAACACATAAACCCATTTACTGATATTTTCAAAAAGAAGAAATGGAAAATAAATCAAAACCTAATGAAAATGAATTACCTATAGGAGAAAGAAATGAACAATGAGGAGGGTAAAGGAAGCTAGATCTGTCTGAATGTATCCAATCTTGTAGTGTTAACTTTAAAAGCATGTAAATATTTTACTTGATTAGAAAACAAGCTAATCCATAAATAACAAAACAATGCAAAATCTTTAGTGGTTTCCTACCACTTACCCACTAGATCCAGACTCTCAGCCTGGTAAGGATTAACTGAGTGGTAACTGAGTGTAGGGTGTGGCTTAAGGAGGTGGGGATTTGGGCTGTGGCTTGGGGGTATATATTTGTATTTGGCAAGTGGAG
The DNA here is from genome assembly GCA_020662805.1 of Glaucomys volans. NCBI lineage: Eukaryota > Metazoa > Chordata > Mammalia > Rodentia > Sciuridae > Glaucomys > Glaucomys volans. Next base: position 405,311 of record JAJEJO010001289.1, read on the forward strand.
ACCTCTCTCTTTGCCTCCTGATCACCATGTGAGCTGCTTCCCTCTGCCACACTCTTCCACCATAGTGTTCGGCCTCACCTTGAGCCCCAGGTGAGGTCCATTCCTGGCTCTCTATGGACTGAGACCCCTGAAACGGGAGGTCTCCAAATAAACTTTTCCTCCCCTACATTTGTGCTGGTCAGGTCTCTTAGTCACAGTGGCAAAAAAGCTGACTAAAACAAATGGGTATAGGGTTTCAATAGTGCAAGAGAAATATGGTTCTAGAGATGATGGTGGATCACACAATGTGAATACACTTAATGCCACTGAACTCTACACTTAAAAGTGGCAAAACTTGTAAATTTTATATCATGTATATTCTACCACAATTTTAAACATTTTAAGCAAGGGAAATGAGCCCTTTGGGAATGCCTCTAATGCTGCTCCATTTTATTAATGCACAATTTTACCCAAGGCTGTCCTCTCCAAAGCCATTAAGTATCACCTGGGGAAGAGACTTGACCTTTTGCTTAGAACGTGGTACCACACTCCTGCTCTCTGAGAGTGTGTCCAATAGAAACATCTACCCTGGAACCATTTGGCATCCTGAGTTTTGTATAACCAGGAGTTAGACCTAGTTAATATCTTAAAAGGTGTTTCTAAATTTCTGATGCATGCTCCTAATCAAAACTTTGTATTTGCATTGACCCATAATATTTGTATTTGTGCTTCTGAGTAGAATGCTCTGCCCCCATGTCCTCCCCTCCATGTCTACACTGTGAGCATACTGCTGAGGCTGAGAAGCCACTTGAATGCACTTTAGACTCAGTTTTGAAACTGCATCTTTTACCACAATAATTTGAGATATAAACTGTATGAGGAAAATAAAGGGTATGTGGGAACTCACGTACTTTCAGATGGATTTTTTTTTGGGGGGGGGGGGCGGACAGGGATTGAACTCGGGGCACTCGGCCACTGAGCCACATCCCTAGCCCTATTTTGTATTTTATTTAGAGACAGGGTCTCACTGAGTTGCTCAGGGCCTCGCTAAGTTGCTGAGGCTGGCTTTGAACTTGTGATCCTCCTGCCTCAACCTCCTGAATCACTGGGATTACAGGCATGTGCAACTGCGCCCAGCTCAGATGGATTTTTTGTAAACCTAAAATTGTTCTAAAAAGTAACTGGAATCTAATTAAATTTAATTAATTAATCTTAAAAGTTTTAAATTAATTCAGTTAATAAAAAGTAAAAATCTACATCTTAAATTCTTTGAGTTCTTGGTATAGCAAATGATCTTATTGGTCCATGTAAGTGAAATTGATGCTTTCTTAACAAAGAAACCTGGTTTTGTTTAAATACTCAATATATCTGTCCAGAAACTGAAGGTATACAATGCTAGTCAGTCACTACTACAGCCATATTGGTACATTATAGGAAAAGGAGGAAAATAATTAGAATCCAGACCCCTATTTTCTGCTCCTGGTTGCATAGGAAACCCCCACATTTCTAATACATGGCTTTGCTTTTCTCTTGCCACCTAGAAAATATAGAGAGACATACTGAAATCCTTGACCATAAAACCAAGTAAATGCTTGAAGAAGGAGCTTTTTTGTGGGAAAGACCAAGCTACAGGGTGTACTGAGGTTGCCTTACAGAGACTCCATGGATTTTTCCATCTACTCAGTTCTGGTAAAAGGTGTGAGTTAAAACTTCCCTCAAAGACTGCCAAAACTGTGCACAAACCCACATCAGCTTCAAAAGACAGGGAATTGCCTCCAGGGATTCACCTGGATGATGTCTACATGCAAAGCCAGAGCAGGAGTCCCCCCAGGCAGAGCAAGAGCCTCACAGGTGTATCAGGAAAAAGTTCCAGTTCTCTCCTATCACCCAATGCCTAACCAGCCTCAACTAGCAACTCACTTGACTAAAGATGAACAAATTAGAGTAGCTCAAATAATTAGCATCCTAGAGCATCTGCCTAAAGATGTTTATGATGCTGAAACAGATGGATCCAAAGAAGAGGTGCTGGAGTGTGTGATGTTAGATAAACCTTTTCTGTGGGGACTCCATCTTATATCAGCTATACAAGCACCTCTACCACCTGGACTGCATAGGTGAGTGGCTGATGGGATCCTTCACATGCCTGTACTGTAGGGAGACAGTTGACGAGGCACAGCCTATACCCTGAAGACTAGTGGAATGATTTCAAGTAAAACATCAATTTTGTTTGGCTAGTGATACTTTGCCATTGAGTGCAAAGAACTAGGGGTTAGAAATTTTGATAGTGAACAAGATTTTTTAAAATATCCTGAATGGGTATTGATATTGGGATATAGAAAGTAACATTTTAAAATCAGATGGGGCCTGTCACAGTGGCAATACCTATAATCCCAGTGACTCTGGAGGCTGAGCAGGAGGATTGCAAGTTCAAGGCTAGCCTGGACAACTTGGAGAGACCCTGTCTCAAAATAGAAAATAAAAATAAAAAGGGATGGAGATGTAGCTCAGTGGTAGAGTACCTCTAGGTTCAATCCTCAGTACTGTACCAAAAAAAAAAAAAAACCACAGGGAAAGTAATATCTTACATACAACCTTATTCCAATATTTATAAATATAATATATCTAGGTCATGTTTTTGCTCCAGTTCATTAGCATTGTGTAAAGTTTCACAGCAGCTATGATTTAATAGTCCTTTTCTACCAAAAAAAAAAAAAAATACTGAAAGGAGGAGGAAGTAATTGAAATGACCTTCTAAGAATATTCAGAATGTGGATAGATACTTATTCTTCCATCTATGACGGAGTAGCTACTCTCAGACTAACACTCCAGATAAGAGCATCTGAGAAGCTAAACAAAATCCCACTTACACACACACACACACACACACACACTCACTCAAGTCAACTGCTTTAAGACATTGGAAAACAACAAAAACAGCCAACAGTTAAGGATCTAAGATCCCAGGGAGCAGAAATATTCACTGAAAGGAAGCCCCTGTCCAGGACCACACTTTCCCCTTGGTACATTTGCTAATACACAATGCAAGCATAGGGGCCAAATAGAAACCAGCAGCCCAGGACTGAAGGAGGCTCAGTGGGCAAGACAAAAAATCCAGATTCAGGGATCACTAAGAAGGAGGGGCTTGTTAAACCAGAATTTTAACTTAAACTCTGAAAGAGATTTATAATGAAGAATAAACCAGAAATGGACCAGTCTAAACAGGACTAAGTTGATTCTATCATACTCTATCAGGGAAAATTAAACACTATCTGAAGGAAGATAAATCATCCATAAGCTCTACAGTAGTTCACACATAATGACCAGATTCAATGTGAACTACCAAGCATTCCAGGAAACAGAACCAAACCACTGAAAATCAAGAGAAAAACAGAACAGAAACAGATCCACTGAAGATCTGATTGGATATTGGAGTTATCAAACATGGACTTTCCATCAATTAACAAAATATTTAAGCTAATACTTCACAAGAAATAAAAGAATAGCTAAATGGCCCATAAGAAAATAAACACATTATCATTAGTCATCAGGAAATTCAATAAAAGCCATAGCAAGATATTATTACTACAACCCTTTTAGAACAGTTAAATAAAAATATTAAGCATAGATGAGGACATGGAGCAATATGAACTGCATAAACTGCTGGTATAAATGTAAATTTGGGCAAATTACAAATTGTTATGCAGTGATTATAAAATTTAAACATGTATGTACCCTATGTCTCAGTAACTTCATCCCTGAATACATAAAGAACAAAAAAAATAAGGGTTTGAGTCTACGAAAATATAATAATCAACAGTATTCCTATAGGTCTTATAGCCCTGAATCATAGACAACCCAAATGTCCACCATCTATAGGATATATTCCACTGTAACATATTCATCCAATGCAATAATGAGAAGACAAAAAAGAATAAACTTCATCCATGAAACCCATGATGATAAAGTTCAACAACATAATGTTGAGGAGAAAAAGCCAGACAAAAAAGAGAACATGTTGAATAATTCCACGTATTCAAAGATTCAAACCAGGGAAGATTAGTCTATGATTATAAAAGTCAGAACAATGTCTAGATTTGATAGACAGGCAAAGGTTGACTGTGAGTAGGAAAAAGTAAGACTTCTGGGGTGCTGGTCATGGGTCATGTTCCATTCTTGGTTCTAGATAGAGAGTAGAGAAGTGTTCATTTTGTGAAAATTCTATAAACCCTAAATTTTGTACACTGGTGGGCATATATAATGTACATAAATAAATAGTAACTGAAACATGTAGTTAGAATTAAGTTATTTGGACAAATAGGAATTTCCTGACATGAGGGTGGAAGGACTCTGGACTAGAAGATTTTTAAGACAGTTCTCCACTGTGATTCTCCTGTCCTTCCATAAAGCAACAGCTCTCCTTCAGGGCTGTCATCCCACAAGATATATACTCTCTCTGGTCCATCTGACTTCCATGCCCAGTTTGGATTTTGCAGCAGTGCTTACCATTTGTTTTATCCACTTAACACCAGAGTCAACATATTCAAAATCAGTCATCATCCTTCACCTCTCCCTTTGTGAATTTCTTCCCACATTTTCTGTCACAGGTTAGAAGAGTCAATTTCCTTGCTTTTTAAGGAAGAAAATGCATCCTCATTGCACCATGATGTGATTCCTGGAGGTTGTCTCTCAGAACTCTTCCTCAGATCCAACCATGAGGCTATTTTCCTCTTTGCTTGCTCATTCATTCATTCATTGAATACACAATACACAAATGTGTATTTGTGAGGTGTGCAGTGCCTGCTAGGCTCTGTGAGAGGGACTGAGGATTGATGGAGGCAAGTCAGATCTGGTCACTGCAAATCAAAGCCCTTAACTTGCCCTGGACTCTCCCAACTGCTTTCTCCATGGTCTCACCATCAAGTTTCCCTCCTCACAGTATCCCTGCCTCTGGACTGCCACCAACACGTGCCCTTCAACACACAAACTCTTTACACCTGGGTTGTGTACACATGTAAAGTATATATGCATTATTTAAATGAAAAAAACAAACTCATTAAAGAAAATTCAGAAAACAGAAAAGATTAAAAAGGAAAAAGTTCCCATCATTCATAGTCTGAACACTGAACAAAGATTTTTAATAGTGTGACTATATTCTCTACTTATTTTTAAACAATGACTGTCTTTCTAGTGTATAAGTCTGATCATTTCCTTCTCTTCTTAGAAGGTGCCAAATTATTCCACTGCCTACAGGACAAAGTTCCACCTTGTAAGTACTCCATGCAAGGCCCTTCACTAGGCCTAGCTGTCTTTCTGGGCTCCTCTTTTGTCACTGTCCATCACCCAGCTTGGGTGCTGTGAATTCCCAGGCTTCTGCACGTCTGTCTGCTTACACTGTTCCTTATGCCTGCAATGCTCTTCCCTCGCTGGAGCCCAAAATACGTCAGGCAAAATTCAAATTTCACTTCTGCTAGACCCTACTTATGTGATGCTTGTCATAGCGTGCTGTAATTAAGCGAGAGGCCACAGAATGGTTAATAATGCTGACACTGGAGTCAGACTGCCTGGGCTCAAGTGGGATCTGTGACACACTGGTGGTGCGACTTTAGGCCAATTATTTAATCTGTCTTTGCCTCAGCCTCATGTATAAGAGGATAAAGTGCGAGAATTCCCACTCAGTGTGTTTCTTTGAGGATTAAATGAGATGAGATAGGGAAAGGGTAACTTAACCCAATGCCAAGTGCATAGGAAGTGCTTGGAACATGGTACTTATTATAACTGCCAGATGTCTGCCTCTTCCCCTTCTATTACTTAAGTCTGGGAAACTTGTAAGGGAAAGAAGTCTATTTAGTTCATAGTTCTGGAGATTCAAGGGCATGATGCTGGCTTCTGCTTGGCTCTGCTGAAGGTCTCATGGCAAATGGCATCACAGATATGGGAGGGTTCAAGAGACAGAGAGAGATCGCAGGACAGGAAGCCAGAGAGCAAGACTGAGGTTCCAAGAGAATTATGTTAATCCCTTCTGAGGTCATGCCCCCCAGTGACTAATGACCTCCCACTAAGCCCCACCTCTTAACGGTCCCACCACCTTTTAAAGTCACCACCCTGAGAACCAAGATGCCAACACAAGAGCCTTTGGGGGACACACCTAACCACAGCATTCTCGAACTGCACACATCCCATAGGGGGCGTTTCTTATTTGCCTTTGTATCCCCCACTCCATGCTCAGTTTAGAGCAAGTACTTTATAAATGTTGGAGGAATGAATGAATAATAAGTGAATGATCAGACAAATTTTGACTTTTTTGTTATTCATATTTTCAAAGTAGAAAAAGGGAGGAGAAGGAAGATGGGGAGAAAGAGAGGAAGAAGAAAGGGGATGAAAGAGCAGAAAAGGAGAAAATGACAGGAAAAGGAGGAATAGGAAAAAGAATAGTAATGAGTTGCCACTAATAATAATGGCATTTGACTCAGGAGCACCCAAAACAGGCATCAGTTACAGGACCCCAGCCTTCAGCAGCAACTCCTGCTGTTGACTCTTGGGAACAAAGACTCTTGGGAACCCCCAAACTTGGTACAGAAGTAACATTCTTCAGTGGTCTTTGGGGCAAATGAGTTGTGCAACTGATACTCCACCCAGAGAGGAGACATTCAACTGCAGAGCCACCCAAGGGGCCAAGTCCACAAGGTCTACACAGGGCATGCACAGAAGGTCCCAGAACATCTGGAGTACAAGGGTCCTGTGCAGGGCTCAGGCATCCTGCACAGAACATCAGCTCATCCTCAAATTCCCCAGCACAGATGCAGCACCAGATGTGTAGAATATTTAAAGGTTCCCTTGCAGCTGAAGTATGTTGGCAAAACCCTGTTTTCACTGAGTCCAAATATCCTGACTTCTACTTCTATTCTAGACTTCGTGATAAATCCCCAAGAACTCATTAGTAGTTTCTAGCACACAGAAAAGTACAGAAAACCTTTGTTTTGCTGATTAGGGAGGCTACATCAGTTTCGAACTTGATTATTATGAAATAAATGCCAGTCTTTGCAGAGAACTACATTTCTCTCTGTCTCTGAAAGCCAAGGAGAACTTCAGAGGTTCACCTCCGCACAAGCTAGGTGATTTCACCCCAGCCTGTGGGGGCTGATCCACCATGGCAAGAGCAGGTCAGATTTGGGGCCCCAAATCTCTGAACATGGGGCTGAGGTTTTTGTGAGTCAAAACCTTTACAGAGATCACTTGCTTGCAGATTTTTGCAAAGCCATTACACCAAGGCCGTGTAAGTGAGTAAGGCTCAGCTCAGCTCTGTGGCCTAGGGCAGGTTGCTTCACCTCTCGAAGTCTTGAGACTCCTCATTTGTGAAATGGGGATAATAACAGCCTCTGTCCCTCAGGGCTGTGCAGAGGATTAAAGAGATAATGCACATAAAGAATTCAGCATAGCGCCTGGGACACAAGTCACACTCAGTAAATGATATCTATTGTTCCTCTTATTTAGAAACCGTTTTCTTAGCTTCCAGAGTTTTCTTCCTTGTACTGCCACTGTGAGAGGAAATCAAAACTGAGGCTAGGAAGACTGAATTGAACCTCATAATAACTAACCTTTAGGAGAATTGACAGCATCCCAGGCACAATGTCAGTGGTATTGACATTTTATCTTAGATAACCCATCTTACTGAGTGGGGATATGCTACCCAAGGCCAAAAGACATAACTCACCTTGGGAGGGGATAAGAAAGGAAAGAAATGACTTGGTGGACTGGGTGGGAGGGATGGTTTGGGAAAAATTGTGGTGGAAAGGAAAGGAAATATTAAGAAGTGTCTTTGTGGGTTATGAATTGGTTCTCCATAATGTTCTTTCAAAGATACAAATTAAGATTGGGATTCCTTTGTTGGTATTGTTGTCACTGGGGATTGAACCCAGGGGCACTTAATTTCTGAGCCAGACAGGGTCTCACTGAGTTACTTAGGGCCTTGCTAAGTTGCTGAGGCTGGCTTTGAACTCATGATCCTCCTGCCCCAGCCTCTGGGATTCCTCTTTAATGAGTAGCTTCATCCTTGTTTGGAGACCACCTAAGCTCACAGGGCATAGTTAGGTAGGAGGGGAGAGCTTTAACCAGAATTATAAGCTGGTGTCCTACCAACAGCAAAAACTCGCATTAGACTCAGTCACAACCAATGACTTCACTGCATTAAGTACAGCATCATGTGACACAGGACACATCCCCAAAGGCGAGAAGAGACAGCAAAGGCCTCCAGATGCTCAGTCACACCTAACCACAGCGAGCCACCCCCAAGTTTCTCCCAGGGCACAGCTTCTTCTTGTTCTTTCATTCTTGTCCTCTCTATAATAATGAGTGTGTGACTCAGAGGTTTAATGAGTTACCAGGAGAAGTTAACCAGAAGGGAAGCCCATTGAGTAAACTCATAATTAAAATTGTGAACGGACAGAGGAATACAATCATCGTGGGAGACGGGAGCATTCAGGAATGACTCAGGGGTTAGGCTGGTTAGGAAAGGGCCTCTGGGACTTAAAGTATTGATGGTGAAGATCTGAAACTGAAGGGAAATTCTGCAACACTTCTACAGTCAAAGAGACTGGAAAGCCACCTGCAGCCTTGCTATTCCCTCCCAAATGATCCAGACTGACAGCCAGTCACCTCCTGCAGAAGCAGAAGCAGCAAAGGCTGGGATCACCAGGGAAGTCATTACGCCTTTGTTGCTAACACCACCAGACTCTAATGTCAATTGCTTCCTGGTTTAGATGCAGGTCCTGTGGGAAACAGTGACAGTCAGGTGAGGTGAGAAGCAAAGGGAGCATCCCACTGGATTTCTACCTTGAGCCCAAACCAGAAATATTTTGCATCTGTTGAGGCCTGGCTGCAGGAGAGATTGAGGAAGCCCATTGCACCCGGCTGCTACTGCCCTAAGGGAAGGGAGACTGGGCTATGGGAGTTAGCAAAGTCCCCACGCCCACCTCTGGCCCATTGTCTGTTTTGTATATGTTCATGGTTAGAAATGAAAATAGTCCAAGAGGCTGTGAGTTCTTAAGAGAAATGCAGGCTGGCCCTAAACAAGAAACATAATAACCCTCCATTGGGATCTCTGGAAAACAAATAGCATACTCTGCCTGCAAACTTATTCCAAGAGTTTCTGTAACTAAGGGCTCCCCACATCAGGCATCCTGATGGAGCAGCCATATAAATTAATCACAAATATCTGATGATCTAAATATTGTAACTCATTGTTACTCCCACACATGTGTGCTTGATGCCTGAAGAAGGCCAAGGCTGTCCTCTGTCCCCCTAGGATACAGAAGCAACCACTTTGACCAGGTGGAGAGGCAGGCATGACTCAAAAGTATCTCCCCTAATGGAAATAAAAGGAGGTAAGAGCCCAAAAGTTATAGATGGAGTTTGAAATTTGCTTTTTGAAATATAAACTTTCACAGGCTTGACCAACACTGGGAGCAGATTATTGACACTATAATGTAAATCACAGAGCAGGAGTGGGAAGGGGTTCCCCTTTTTGGATCTTGGTCATTCACACAATGCTCCAAACTCCTCCTCCTGTGCTCAGGGCAGGCTGGGAGTAAATTGCTTGGGTGGTCTAAAAGACCTTACTTAGGAAGACTGGGGAAAGAGCTTACATTTTTCTTTATGTCAAAAGTGTATGTTTATTTTGTAAAAGAAATATATATATGTGTGTGTGTATATATATACATACACACATATATATAATATTTAGAAGTTAAAGGAATACATAAAAACAAATTGTATTAGCCTGAAAGGATCCAGTGATTTATTTTTCAACTTCACTCAATAAAACAGAAGTTATTTATATTTTTACCATACTTTCTAAAATTCTACCTCTGGCTAGTCTATAAACCACTATGAACAAAAGTTAAAAGAACTCTCCTGAGTCCCAAGAACATAAAGGTTTTCCAGAGTAATCTTTATGTCAATCATTAAAAGTTTACTTTATCAAATAAAGTAGAATGAAATTCAATATTGTTACTATATTGATTCTGATTCAATCCCCAAACAGTTGTGAATTCCCTAAGACAGCTAAACAAGTATGTGTTAGTTTCTCACCAATCATTGTCAATAAACATCAAATTTATTTACAGCATGGGCCTGGTCTGACTCAGTGGAGCTGAATCATTTGGAGTCCAGTCCTGGTTCCTAAATAAATAACTTGGGTGTGTGACTTAACCTCTCTGAGCCAACCAACTCCTTAATGTTCCAGTCAGTCCAAGGGAAAACTGGGCAGAAAAAAAGAAAGAGTCAAGTTCAAAGTGCAGTGGTCCCTATTGTCTAGTTTGGATGCAGGGGTTAAAAAAAAAAACCCTCATAACTCTAGTGGAAGAGGACAACTTCAGTAGGGTTTATTCTTGGTCCAGATCTATTCTTAGCTAGGGGATAAGATGAATACCTAAAGGGTTAGAATGTGATCCAAAAGTCCTCCCCAATTTAGCCAACTTTCAGTCTGAATCACTCACTGAGTCAGGGAAGGACATGGCACCAGTGCCTGTCCTTGAACAATATAGGTACCTGAGTCAGAGCCTATTTTGAACAGCTAAAACTGATCTACATCTGGTATGTCAAGGACAAGCCAATTCACCCACATGCAGTCAACCACAGGTGAGTTTTTCTTCTATTCATAGATATCCTGGAAATAGGTCTGAAAGCATAGAAGAGGCGATACTGTGAACCACCTCTCCCCAGCTCTAAGACCTTGACAATTATTTAACCTCTCTGAATATAATTTATCCTTTATAAAATGGGTGGCATAGAAGATTGCCATTTTGAGTGGGACTCAGAGCATAAGTTCAGTCACAGGTCTAAATCTGCAATACAAGTAGCCTGCCCTTTGGGCCACATGACCAGGCAAAGCCCAGGGCACTAGTGGTAGTGGTGATAAAGGTGTTGTGTGGAGCCTTGGACATGCTTCAACAGAGAATTTCAGTGCAGATCCCCAGGGTTCCAGAGTGAGGCCATGCCATTTTTACTGAGGACTATATACCATTTCTAAAAATAGCTCCTGTTGTTTATGGACCTCAGTGGACACTGGCCATCTGACTATGGGACAGCAAATGACCACATGGGCAGAGTTGCAAATCTTGAGCTAAGTACTGTGAGACCTAGGAAATCACAGGTCAGGAGGGTCCAGCAACAATCCTTCATAGAGTGCAAGTAGTACATTCCAGGCTTCCCATGAGCAAGGGCAGAGGACACAAGAAAGCTGTATGAGCAGGTGGCCACCCCATGGCTCACCACTGTTGCAGCAACCCTTATCTCTCAGGTCACACCTGTGACCTCATGACTGGTGGATAGAGAAGGAAAAAAAATCAGGATTTGTTCACATATAGATCAGCTTGCTGGGTTGGGAGAAGCAGAAAACAGACTGCAGCTACCACTCCCACTCCCAGTGGGCAGAGCTTCATCCACTTGGTAGGAAGAGAAAAATGACCCTGAGTAAGGATGTACATCAGACTCACAGGCACTAGCGAAAGATTCCATTGGTGGATCAGGGGCTTGGGCTTGGGTGGAACAAATTGGAAGACTAGGGACAAGAAAGTCCATAAAAGGGCATTGGATGGACCTTTGGGAATGGGCACAAAGTATGAGGATCTGTGCGTTATCTGCCAATGCCCACTAGTGAGCAATGACTACAGAGGCAGTACTAACAACCACCTGGACAGCAGATGTCAGCCAGCCTCTGTCCTTGGCCATCAATGTTTATGCAATGAGCATGTGAATGGAGCAGCCATGACAGGGATAGAGGTTACCCTTGGTTCCAGGAGCTTGAGATCCCACCTTCCAAGGTCCATCCAGCTCCTACCACTGCTCAATGTTCATCCTGGGAGTCACAAAGTCCAGTGCCTCTGATATGGTACCATGTTTAAAGGAAATCAACTGGCTTAGTGACAAGTTGATTTACTTCTACCCTGTAAAGGGTGATATTTCATCCTGATTAGAATTGACAAATATTCCAGGTGTAGATTTGTCTTTCCTGCCTGTAGGCCTTTGCCACTGCTACTATTCAGGGACTACCACTCGAAGTCTGAAAATCTGATCCTGCAAAAATTCACTTTAAACAAAGAAATTCATATTATAGCAAAGAATGTGTCCATATGATCTCCTGGTCCTGCTATTTACTGCACTATTCTGCTGCTGACTTGATAGAGCATTGGAAGAACATTTTAAAACATAGCTAAGGTACCTTAACACCTTGCATAGGTAAGGCACTGTCCTTTGTAAGGCCATATAAACTTAAAATCAAGAGCCATTATACAGGGCTGGTTCTCAATAAATAGAATATATCAGCCTGGAATGAGAGTTGGGGGATAACGTAGGAGTGACCCCACTCACTATTACCCCTGATGTCACTTGAGAAATTTGTGCTTCCTACATACACTACTGTACTCTAGGTCTAGAGATACTTCATCGTGCAACAGTTTGCTAAAATTAAAACTCTATCTGCTGCCTGCCTGGTTTCTTTAGGCTCCTCATTCCAAGAAGGCAAAGAATGCAAATCATCTTATCAGCAAGAGGACTTGACCATGATCAACATGAGGATGGAAAATAGTGATGCTTTGAGATGGAAATGGGGGGAATGCATACAACACATGATACATAAAATAGCTGATCCATTCAGGTGTCTTCTGGTACTTCAGTAGGTGGTTTTAGCTGTCAAGTGGCAAGTATAAAAAAATACAGCCTGATCAGAACATGATAACAGGAGCTCAGACCCCTGGCATGAAAGTCTGGGTCACTCCACTATGTAAGAATTGGCAGCAGTGATAGCCTAGAGTGGGAATTCAAAAAGGTTAGTAGTGGACAGGGAAGATGATGAGTATCCAGTATGACCTCAGGACCAATGCAACAATGGGACTGCGGTTTGTCATACTAACCTGAAAATTCTGGTCAACAAGAATCCTAGAGAAGTTGTAAGAAGACAGGGTAAGCTTAAAGTGAGAAGCAAATAGCTCTGAGTGGGCTATAGTGGGCACAAATGGTGTTTCATGTAAATCCCCATTTACTAGGCAGTGTATCATATTAGTCAGTGTCCCATCACTATAGCAAAGTACCTGACAAAGGCTACTTATAAAGCAAAGGGAGGTTTATTTTGAATTATGGTTCTGGAGGCTCACATCCAAGGTTTGGGTGAGGTGTGCCGCTGATAAAGGCAGCGCATCATAGTGAGAGTGTGTGTGTCACAGGGAGCAGCCACATCTTAAGCCAAGAAGCAGACAGACTGAGAGAACAGGGTCTCACAATCCTCTTCCAGGGCACACCCCCAAAGACCTAAGGATTCCACATTCCAGTGGATCAATACTGCCACCCTGGGGACTGGTCCTTTAGGAACACTTAAATTATACCCAAACCACTGCCTGTACCAGTTCAGCTGTGGTTGCTTCTGCTGCTACAGATGTTGGCTGCTTATGGATCACATCTATACTCTATTCTGGAAGATTCTCCTTAACGGATCAGAGCTCTCTTTCATAGAGATGACTGAGAAGTATTTCGGGGGTTCCCCCACCTTCCCCAAGTGACTCAGTGACACAGGAAAATAAAAATTCAACCTCCTGACCTCAAGGCAGGACAACCTTTGTGGTACAATTCATACTCTAGGGCTTTGCATAGGATGAGCCCAAAGTCAAACTTCTAAAACCACATTATTACCTCTTCTGCCCTGTCGTAGGCTGCTTCTCTTACCCTGTTAGGGGTTTTCAAAAGAGCAGCACCTCAATAAACATCTTTCATAAGCTTCCCATCCAGACCATGCTTCTGGGCACCCGACCTAATACAATTATCCAACAGGTAATTTTGCATATGCACTCTGTTTATAACCCTATATGATATGCAAAAGGCATGTGATGTTTTGAGGGAATGTTTAGCCAATATCTACTCTCCTCCCCGCACTGTGGGCACAGAACTTTTCCCTGCCCCACTGTGGCAGATTGTACTTTCCAAAAATGGCTGTAACACTATCACTCATTCCTCATGTGCTTTTTATAATGTGACCTTCACACAAATCCCATTGAGAGTTGGGATCTGTGTTTCTTCCTCTTGAAAGTGGTCAGGCTTTGTGACCATTTCAGCCAATAGGAAGGGTAGACATGATGCTATGTAATTTTCAAGCCTCACTGGAAAAGACAGGTACCTTCCGTTTGCTTCCCTGGAATGCCTGTGAAGGAGTTCTAACCTGCCTTGTAAGCAGTCTGACGACCCTAAAGTCACCAAGTTGTGCAGAAGTTCAAACTAGCCTACTCAGATGACATGGAGAAGCCTGAGACAACCTGAAGAGAGGGGTCAGGTCAGTCCCCTGCTGTGCCAGGTCCAGCCACTGCTGCCCTGTGCCTGCATGAGAGATGCTGTCAGGACCACCTAGCTGAGCCCCTTCTGAATGTCTGACCCACAGAAACCATGAGAGACAATAAAATGATTATGATTATTTTAAGCCACTAAGTTTCAGGGGAATTTTTTTTCATAGAGTAGTAACTGGTACTCCTACTAATACTGAGTTTGGCCACGTCTGTTGTTTTGGGCCAAAAATATTTGCACCTAGTACTTCATCATCATCATGAGATGATGGATGGAACCATCATCATGCCATCATCATGAGAAAAGCATGTCTTGAGGACAAGTCAGCCTCAGGTATAAGAAAATTGAGAGAGATATGCAGTAGACCTGAACAAAACCTGCAGCTTGGAGCCAGTTCGGCTCAGATCAATCAATTCTTAGCCTACAAACTTGCAGAGGCATCAGTGAGAAATAAATGCTTATAGTTACATGCTACTGCAATTGTGTGAGGTTTTTTTGTTATGCACCATTAGGGTGATAGTAACTGATACATTGCAGAAATATGAAAGCAAGAGAAAGCATCTCCTGTTCCCAAGGATAAGATATTACATAATTTATAATTAAGGGGACTTTATAATTATTATCAATAAAACTATGGAAATAGTAATATTTTCTAATATCTCTATTCTGAAATATAATACCAATTTCCTTTTCTTCTAATTAGACCCAATTAGAAATATTTCTTCCTTTTTGAGTCTCTCAAAGTATAAGACAAATTACCTCACAGGTTTTTCTTAACCCCATAAAACAAAGTGTTGTCAAATGCATAACCCACCTCAAAAAGAAGACAATGGATAGGAAATGCTTCTCACAATCAGAATTAGGACACTATAATCCAAGAATTAATTTCGAAGTCTCTTAAGAGAACAGGTAGGGAATTCCATCCAGGGGGCAGGTATTCATCTATCCAAGTGGTATATTATGGTAGAAATTAAAAAGCATCAAAGAGATGCAAATAGGCCAGGAATACAGAAAACTAAATTTCAATCCCAAAGAGGAAAGGACAATAAGTATTTACCCATGGAACTCTGAGGACAGAGTGAGAAGCCATGCAAAACAGAAGGAGCCAGGGCCCAGTTCCCTAGGTCAAATCCAACCTCAAACCAGGGATTATTCAGAGTCAGTCTTGGCCTCAAGGTTTTGGTTTTCCTGGGTCCAATTGTTAGAAAACCATTCACAGCATATTAAAAATAATTATCATTCCATGTATTTGTATAATAGAATGTAAGTTGACTGGAAAAAGGAAGGAAATTTCATACCATATTACTCTACAATTCATATTTGGTTTTATGTGTTAATCTCACAAAACACTTGTCATTTGTGAACTTAGGAGTTTTCTCCAAGGGCTTCATTGAGACATTGAATATCTGATAGTTATTATGAAGCTTTCTCTGGTACAAAAAGTTGCGCCAGTTGGGATACAGAACTCTTCTCATCTTTGAATGGCTTTGAGGATACTGATGGGATTCTACATTCATGCTCATTCCATGACACAGAGTATTGAGAACATCCAAGTCACTTAGAAAAATCAGTGATGAAAAATTTGAGAGAAGGGAACACCAAACTCAACCAAACATTTTATTCCTACCACCCTAGATGCTGAGGCTCACACACCCACTGGCCCAGGGTTTCTCAACAACAGCACAATCAACTCTCTGAGTCAGGAACTGAAGAAAACTCTTCATTGTGGGGGCCTGTCCTTGCATTGGAGGACTTTATTTAGCAGCATCCTTGCTCTCCATCACTAGATGCTAATAGCACCTTCCCCCTACCCAAGGTTATCACAGCCAAAAATGTCTTCAAACACTGCCAGTGTCCCCTGGACAGTAAATCAGCCCCCAACCACAGTTGGTAACCACTGCACTGGTGTGAGCAAGTCTTAAATGGCCAACTTCCTAAGGATGAAGGATAACTAATGAGACAAGCTTATATTACATCAGTTGTCTTAATACTTTTTTTTTTTTCCTGCCTGATGGATTCAAGTTCATCAGCAGACACTTGGACGTATATATGCAGATCCTGACATAATTTGACTACAGGTTATATGAAAACTCCACCTCTTCATTCTGACCTCAAAAATAATACTAAAATCCAAGTGAGTGAAAATGATGTGGCTATGGATTGACACGTGTCTCTAAAAATAGACATGTTGAAATCCTAACCCCCAGGACCTCAGAATGTGACCTTATTTGGAAATAGGGTCCTTACAGACATAGTCAAATCAAGATGAGGTCAGTAGGACAGGCTCTAATCCAATATGAGTGGTGTGTTTATAAAAAGGGGACACGTGGACACAAACACACACAGGCACATACAGCAGGAATGCTCTGTGAACACTGGAGGGTTGAGGCCGTAAGCCAGCTCCATATTCAGCTACAAGAAGCCAGGAGAGGCAAGGATGGACCCGTCCTCCACAGGTTTCAGAAGATGCATGGCCCTGTTGACACCCTGATTTTGGACTTCTTGCCTTTACAGTTGTGATACAATAAATTTCTGTTGTTCTAATCCACCCAGGACTTCCTTACAGCAGCCATAGGAAATTAACATACATTTAATCTAGGAAAAATTATAAACCAGGTTTAATTTTTTCAAATCAGTGAGTTATTTGAAAACATTGATGATTTACTAATTGTGGCAAATAACTTGTAATGAGATCACAGTAACATCCAGGTCACCAGTGTATCACAATGGAGCCCAACTGAAAATAGTGTCTTTAAAGAAAGGGGGGCAGTAAAGGTGACAGGAAGAATTGCCACCTATGTTGTGCTTCTGAGAAATATGAAGTAGACCTTATAAAAGTTATTCATTTGGACCACACTGATCTGAAATCTATAAAAACTGCATACAAAGTCTATTTATAATCGTAACAGGATTGGGAATGGGCCAGAGAACAGATAGACTAACAATAGCTCCCCATGTCTTACAGGTCTAAATCCAAGCTGAGCTTGGAAGACCCTTCACCATGTGGTCACAGCCTGTTTTCCAGACTCAACTGATATCCAACACACCTGCCTCCCTCCATTTAGAACTGATCCAGTGTCTCCCAAATTCCTTCATGTCAAGGATCACATGGAAGATGATCCTATTTGAGGGAACGCTAGGGTAAACAAACAAGGCTTTGAATGCGAGCAAGCATAATGGGAGCTCCTGTCACCCCAGACTCTACCTGGCAGCACAAAGGCTTAAAAGATCAATAATTGTTAAACCTATACCTAGTAGAGGCAGTCCCAGGATGCAATCACATACTACTTGGTTGGGAAACTCTGTTCTAATCCACTATTATCCTGCTTGCCCAGCATTGTTTGAATGTTTGTGTATCCCACAAAATTCACGTTGAAACCTTAGCCTAATGCTGCAGTAGGTACTGTAAGAGGTATTCAGACCATGAAGACAGTCCTCATGAATGAATCAGTGCTTATAAATGGGCTTCAGGGGGCAGTTCACCCCTTCCATCTCTTCCACCATGTGAGGACACAGCATTTGTCCTCTACAGAGGACAAGCCACAGGGCACCATCTTGGAAACAGAGCTCAGCCCTCCACAGACCCAGAGCCTGTCAGCACCTTGATCTTGGATTTCCCAGCCTCCAGAACTTTGAGAAATAAAATTCTGCTCTTTATAAATTATCTATTCTCAGAAATTTTGTTAAAGCAACACAAGTTGACTAAAACATTGCTTTTATTTCCATTTAGGAAACCCTACCTCTCATTATGTTCACCACTCCTCTATCTTGCAGACTGGTATTTCTCCTTCAAAACCCATTTTGACTATCTTTCCATCTGTGATATCTTTCCATCTCCCCTCTACTACATGCCCATTGCACCTAGTATTAAGGCTAGCATCATGAGCCTTGCCATGCTGGGCTGCCATTGCATCTGTTCCACCTAGGATGTGATCTTCTAGGGTCCAGGGACAACAAAGAACAAACTGGATCTACACTGATTTAGCAAATATTTGTTGGCCTCCTATTATAGGTAATGCATCAGACCAGTAATAAAAATGGACATTAAGCCACCATTTACATAATTAGCTGTCTAATGACAACTGTAGGGCATGTTTCAAAGAGAAGTATAGACATTGATAAATGTATGTAAGAGTACTTGACATATTTCAAATATCTGGGAAAGCTGCACTGAAGGTGTAGCAATAACAGATGAGCTCCAAAAGATAAATAAGAACTAATTAAGTGATGGATAAATGTGTATAAAGGGAGCATGCCATGTTTCAAATCAAGCATCCTGGTTCTTGACATCTTCATGTCTAGAGTAACAGTACCAGATGGATTCTAAATAAATATTTAATAAATTACAATTTTTAAAAGTTTTGAGTACCTTTAAGTACTGTCTCTGAGTGGGATCTTCCAAATAATTATCATTATTTTGGAAACACTCTTTAATAATTCAATTACACAAGCCGGGCGCGGTGGCGCATGCCTGTAATCCCAGCGACTCGGGAGGCTGGGGCAGGAGGATCACAAGTTCAAAGCCAGCCTTAGCAACTTAGCAAGGCTCTAAGCAACTCAGTGAGACCCTGTCTCTAAATAAAATACAAAATAGGGCTGGGGATGTGGCTCAGTGGCCGAGTTCCCCTGAGTTCAATCCCCAGTTCCAAAATAATAATAATAATAATAATAATAATAATAATAATAATAATAATAATTCAATTACACAAATCTTTATCAACACACTATTACATAATGCAAGTGTCTAAGTACTTAAGGCAAAAAGTGAGCAAGAATTTTCTAGGTAATGAAGATAGAAGAAGGTCTTGGACTGTGACTCAGTGGTAGAGCACTTGCCTCACATGTGGGAGGCACTGGGCTTGATCTTCAGCACCAAGTTAAAATAAACAAATAAAAATAAAGGTATTGTGTCCATTTAAAACTAAAAAAAAATGTTTTTAAAAAGAGAAGATAGAAGAAAGTGTTTCAAGCAAAGTAGTAATCACATTTTAGAAGCAAAAAGCACACAGTGTGGTCTGGAAAAAGCACGGATTTTAGTTCTGGAGAACTATGGGAACTTGATAAGGAACAAAGAGATTAGAGCATGTATAAGTTACCCAATGGGGAATAAGAAACTATATGCAAAACTCAGACATTTACAAGAACACACATGCATTATTTCGAGTTTCTGTGGGTCAAGAAGCCAGGCACAGCTTAGCTGGGTCATCACTACCAGCTTCAAGGTCTCTCACAAGGCTACCATTTCGGTCCTGGCCCTGGGTCTCTCGCAAGGCCTCAGCCAAGGTGTCTTCTGGGGCCGTAAATCATCTCAAGGTTGAACTGGAGCAGGATCTGCTTCCAAGTTCACTCAGTGGTTGTTGGCATTCACAGGCTCAGCACAAATTTCTTGAGAGGGGCAGCAGATGCTCTGGTGCCTTCCCATCATCTCCACGGAGCCCACCTTCAAGACTGGGGTGTCATCCATCACACTGCAGCCAGCTTTCATCCAGGTCCATTTCTGGGAATTGACCTGAACTGAAAAGACCTGGCTCGCTCAGGGCCACACTCCTTCCTGAGGGCAGCTCTCGTGTCCAATGTCTGTCAGTGCTGGAATCAGAGAGGTAAAGGCCTATCCAATTTGGGACAATTATGAGAAGCCATCCCAACTTCTGAGATGAAGCCTTCATGGATCAACTTTTCCCTCTACCCCATCCTGTTTCACTTATTTCCCCACAGATATTGACCCAGAGAACATTCCTCAGTAACCCCCGTCTGTAAATCTCAATTTCAGCATCAGTTTCCAAAGGAACCTGACCTGAGACAAATGGGTAAACACAAATGAACATTGTTCAAATCACTCCCAAAGCAGAAATGCCACAATATTTCTAGGTTGGCCCCAAGGGTAGGACATGCTGGACCTTCCACATGTTAATGGAAGAAAGCAATCTGATCATTTGGTCCTTGAATTCTTCTGGCAACTCTGACTATATACTTTGAGAATCTGATTCAAATTACTGCATTTCTCTGGAAAAAAATTTGATTATAAGTTATTAATAGTTCTTTCAGTTGGTCTCCATTTTGATGCTCTATCCCAGCACTCTATGGTTAAATTCTGCTGCAGCTATCACCAGAAAAGAAAGCACAATGCTAGCCTTTTCTCAGAGGATCTTTCTTTAGATCCAATGAAGATGGAAGGCAGAGATTCTCTACCTCAGGGTGATATGGACAGGAGCTTAGTGCTGCTTGTCTTGAGACACAGAGACTCTGTGGTGGCCCAGGTCCACAGAGAGACATGCTTCTAAACTGACAACCATCTGGGAATTGATGAACCAATAAGGCCACATTCAAGGATCAAGGGCCCTACTGTGGGCTTACAAGAGGAAGTGCACCCAGCTGACACTCACATACCGGCAAACCACTCTCATGCCAGAATGGGGTCAGTGTGTACCAAACTCAGAAATGTATTTCAAGATCAGTGAATTCATCTACCCGATTGATTTCCTCTTTGATCTGCCCTCTAGGTCAACCACGCTTACCTCCACATTTGGGATTACATCTATGAACCACTGAGATAAATAGAAAAGAAAAGGGAAGATAACATTTTGTGTCTGTTCCAAGTGGTAATTAGAAGCTTACCACCACTCTTGCAGCACCTTTCATCCGAGGAGGTCCTGAACTCATTTACAGCATCATTCATTAATTCCCATCACTCCTCCCTAAGGCACTATTATTCTCCTCCTGAGACAGAGTAATCTGAGATCTAAACTCTGAGATGAGTTTAGGTGGAGGCATTTGATGCCACAAACCCAACCTAGAGATCTCGAGTCTTACCTTGATGAACTGGGCTTGGTTATTCTGGATTGTACCCCAAGAACTGGCAACTAAAGTTTCACTCACCTCTATTCTGTTCTGATTCTACCTCCAACAAGTCACACCTGAGAATCTCACTACCCCTTTCTTTACTTCCTAATTTATATGTCACTTCCATCTTTTCACCATCTTAGAAGCATGGCATAAAAACTTGTGATACAGTATTTCCTTACAAGCATGTTCTCAGAAACCCCAATTTAGACTATAACCAAAGTTACTCCTCATAGTGAGTCAAAACTACTATTACAGAAATAGGGCCATTGCAGATGTGATTAGTTATGATGAGATTATAGTAGATGGAGTGGCCCCTAATCCAACATGAATGGTGTCCTTACCAAAGAAACTGGAAAACACAAAAACACAAGGAGAATACAACGTGAAGATTGGAGTCATGCTGCCACAAGCTGAGAAATTACCAGAAGCAAGGAAAGCCAGAACACATTCTTCCCTAGCACCTGTGGAGAGGACACGGCTCTGCTGACACCTTAGTTTTGGACTTCTAGTCCCCAGAACTGTGAAGCAAGAAATTTTTGTTGTTCTAAACTATCCAGTTTGTGATAATTAGTAATGGCAACCTTAGTAAACTAAAACTCAATTTGTCTCCAAAGTTTACAACACTAAAACCTCACATAATTCAAATGGAAAAAGAGAGAAAAGATAAAAGCAAAATTCAGACAGGGAGTCAGGGCAGAATTTGGCAGCAGCATATGAAGGGCTGGAATAATAATTCCTACCTTCCTCGGCTCTTCCAACTCCACAGTCCAAAGACTCCAGCTGGCCCTTCCCTTGTGTGAGTTATAGAACTGCTGCTACCTCCGAATGAGAGAATGTAGCTACCCCAGGAGAGGGACGAGTCCCCCAAGTTCCCCACCTCCCAGCTGCCTGTCTGCCTTGCTCTTGGCCTCCAAAGGTGCCCAGCTGCCTGTGCCAGGCTGCCTATCCCAGGGGAGGAAGCAGGTGCAAGCAAGGAGGTGAGCATCACGTGGCCCCTCCTGCAGCTCTCAGACTGACTGATGCTCCAGCCTGGGCATTGAAAGGAAGGGGAGGCCACGCAGCTCAGGAAATGTCAGGCAGTCACACCAGAGATCTCAAACTCATTAATCAGGATATTTGCAAATAAAATAGAGGTCTCAGGTGCAATGCATTCATTCAGAACCTGCAAACAAGGGCTGTGCTGTGGAAGGACAAGATGCTGTGAGACTCAAGCCTATGTCTTTAATTTCTGGTCTAAATTATAGCATTTATTAGTTTACTATCAAAGATGGTACTTCCCTTACTTGGCTAGTACCTCAACCTTTCATAGGGCACTAAGGTACCTTTTGGGTTATGGATTCTCATCCCTTGTGGAGCTCCAGGCTGAGAAGTACAACCCCTCCTATGGTGTTATGGCCTGCCCTGCATTTCCAAAAAAATCCCCATATTGAAGCCCTAACTTCCAGTGTGACTGTATGCGGGTAGAGGGCCTTTAAAGAGGTAATTAAGGTTAAATGATATCAGAAGGCTGGTTTCCAATCCAATATGATTGGTGTCCTTATAAAGAGGAAGTGACTCCAGGGATGCACTCACAGAGAAAAGAACAATGGAGGACACAGTGACATGGTGGCCATCTGCAATCTAAGGAGAGTGACTTCAGGAGAAACCAAACTTGTGACCCTTCAATCTCAGATCTCCAACTTCCAAAATCGTGAGAACATGAATTTCTGGTTCTTAAGCTACCCAGTCTGTGATATTTTGTTAGGATAGCTCTAGAAGATGAACACAAATAGTCTTTCTCTACATTCCTTCCTTCAACAGATATTTGTTGAGCACCTACTCTGTGCCAGACACTCCTACTAACAATACAGCAATAAATAAGACCCAAAGCATGGGGAACCCTAAAATGCAATATTAGAATCTTCTGCTGGGGAAGTAAAATGTGGATAGGTCCCTGTGCAGGATCTAAGAACAAGAGCGTTTGTGGTGAGGATATGGAGAAACAGGAGCCCTCCAATGTTACTGGCAGCAACATAGACTGGTACAACCACTTAGGAAAACAATTTGTCAGTTTCCTAAAAATTCAAATAAACATGCCACGTGACCTAGCAATTCCCCTCCTGTGTCTACTCAAGAGAAATAAAAACATGTTCACATAGAGACTTGTACATAAATGTTCATAGCAGCATCATTCATAATAGCCAAAAATGGAAACAGCCCAAACGTTCGTCAACTGGTGAATGAATAAACAAAATGAGGAATATACCCACTCACTGCAATACTATTCAACAGGTTAAAAAACAAAAACAAAAACAAAAAAAAACAACTGCTGATACATGCTGCAACATGGATGAATGTCAAAGGCATCCACCAAGTGAAAGACACCAGATGCAAAAGACTATGTCGTATGATTCTATTGATGTGAAATGTCAGTAAAGCTGTTTTTAAAAGGGGGTTGGGGGATAGGTAGAATCACCTGAAGGATATTGATAATAGTTTTTTGATTTGGTGTGGCTAAGATCTATTAACCCTAATATACATCAAACCCAAGGAGAAGTAGCAAATTGCTTTCTTCTTTAATAAATGCCTTGGAGGACAATCCAAGGGAACAGTCCCAGAGCAGATGCTGGAAAAAGGATCGGTCTACCAGGTTTTTGGTCTGAGAAAGAAAGTAGGAGCAGGACAGGACAGGGCAGGTAATGCCTGGTGGGGCTACAGTGGGTGCTGTCGACCCTGGGCAAGGCTAAGACAAGCCTTGGTCAGGAGCACCCATCAGGATCCACTTGTCCACAGGCAAGGAAGGACAGAGGGTGGGCGAGGTTCTGGTGGGCTCCAGCAAGTGGGGCCCAGGAGCAAGGACAGGAGGCAGGCCTTCCCTCATGACACAGTGAGGAGGGCAAGAGAAGAAGGCCCACAGCTCCGAGGAGCAGGCTCCTGCAGAATCTCACTTCAGCTTAGGTGATCCTCAAAGAACACCATCTAAAAATTCTCCAGGTGCCTCCTCAGACAATAACTTCAAAGGTTCCAGGAGGACTCCATCTTTACCCTGCTTAGCTGGGAAGCAAAGGAGGCCTGAACCACCTGAGGGAAACTAAGACCTGTGGAGGGAGAAGGGAGGGAGGAGTGGGGAGGAGCCACCACCCCAGGGGAGGCTCAGTCTGTCAGGACCAGGCTCTGCTGAGCTGCTGGCAGCAGCAACAGGAGGCTGGACTCAAGGCCGTGCCCCTGACCCCACTCTACAGCACTCCAGTCCTGGACCATCTATAGCCCATGTAACCACACTGTCAAATGGAGCTCCCACCTGCTCCAACTAGTATGATAGGGACTGATGACAGAAAAAAACCAGCGAGCGAACATGAGGCCTGAGGTAAAGGAGATGGTGCTGTGTTACACACATAGTTTCTCACTGGAACCATCATTCTGGGACACTCTTCTACAGACTCTCAAAGGCGAGGAAAGAGAAATTATGAAAGGTAATACTCCACTTCACATCACATCAACATTATAATGTGGGAACTTTGAAGGCGAAGCTAGTTGGTACAAGATATTGGGATACTCTATAATGCAGCTGCCAATGACTCCTGGGGAAGAAGCTGCACTCGGCCAGAATTTCCTTTCTATGCCAACTCCAGTTAGAGGAAAGTCCGCTGTATGTGGCTGGAAAACATACCGAGCCCTTTGCATTTCTTGTTCAGACAGTATACTGATCTTGATTTCTTTACATAGCTCTTATACAGCCTGTCCCATGTCAGCTTATATTTTTTAAACTTAATCACCTTAATCTTGGAAGGGTCCCCAAATGCTATAAGTCACAGCTTTGACTCAGCACTGCCAAGCTCCTTCTGGGCATGCACCAAGGACCAAGATCAAGAGCTTCCTCCTCCTTAGCCACGACAGTCTAAGCTAGAGGACAAAGATGTATCTTAGCGCATCTTCCAGTGTCATGGGATGCTCAGAAACTCAGTCACTTGAAAAATCTCCCTGAGTGGATACAAAATGGACAACTGCTGAAACACCTGGGGTGGGGGATGCCCCAGAAGAACCACTGCAAAGGAGTCCACTACTTAAAATTTAAAAGGAGGGCAGGCTCGATATTTCTCAGGTGAGTCATTAAAAGCTAAGAAATGATTACTTCTTGAAAATAAGGAGATGGGGGGATAAAAGGAAGAAGGAATGGAAGTGTCTTACCCCACTTATAAAACATACTTCAAAGTCTGTACTTACAAAGTCAACTTCCTTATCAGGGAACTTTACACAATTTCTTTGTTTGCTTGTTTTTAATTAGCAGCAAATAGACAGCATGGAAAGAGAAACTTCATCCGCCATTCATGTCAAAGGGGCTGGGAGGACAGAATCAACCTGAGTGGCCACTATTAACTGAAGTTAGGGAATGGAAATACAAAAGGGGTTCAGAGATAACAAAATCCTTATCCTTGCATTTTTCTTCTTAAACAAAAGCAGTTTAATGGCATTAATGGAACTAAGTCCCCTTTTCATCTTCCCTTTGCCAACTAAAGCACTCTGGGTCTCTGAAAATCATGAAAGCCAGTTCTGGCTTATTTTAATAAACAATTACAGCCACGGTAAAAAATCAGCCTGGTTTTGAAAATAAACATGATGCATCTGGTCCTTCAAGGAGAGGTGCTTTAGGTTTTACCTTACATGACCTACCCGTCATGAAACTGGGAACCTTAATTTATGTATCCAGTGAAAACAAAATTGATTAACAGGTGAGTGTAAATGTCAACTTGGGGGAAAAAACCAAATGCAGTTCCGGGGGGTCAGTTCTTACCTGGTGCTATTTAACATTTTCATTAATTACTTGCTGACAAAATAGGTGATAGAATCGGAGGTGTTCCATTAAACTTGCTAATTAAAAAAAAGTTAAAATACGAATAGATCTTGACAAGTTGAAAGATGAGGAGGAATCGTTTGGTATCCTCAAGGCTCTGGCACAGAGAGGTGCCTAATACCTGTTGGCTGAATGAAATAAATGCCAACCAAACACAAGTCCAGCATGAGTGATTCCACAAAGGAGGAAAAGGAAATTCATTTAATAACAGCTTTAATAGATGTCTACTGTGTCCTGATAAGACTCAGTCCATTACCCACCTTCCATAGGATCAGTAGGACTTAACCAAAAACAGACTTGCATACCAGCAGGAGAGCTGAGTACTACACACAGAAGTAGAGAAAAGAAGAATTTGTTTCTCAAACTATTATTTCACCAAATAATAGACCTGGATAGAACTTTCTTGGGGGGTGGTGGGGAATGAGCAAGCAGACAATACACAAGGGCTCTTCAAGAACAGCAACAAGAAGCATGCTAGGAAGAATTTAAACTATGTTTTAGTCTCTTAAGGAAAGTTAAAGGGACTGTGGCTCATAGGGGGAAAAGAGCCAGAGAAGGATCAAAGCTGTCCTCTCACAGTTGATGTGATAGAGCTAAGGGAGAAAGGAGAAAAGCAATATCAATTCAGAAATCAGAACCTTAAATGCATGAGAATGATCCAGAAGCAGGAGTATCATTTCAGAAAACTCCATGTAGAAAGAGGAGCACTGAGGTGGGCATGGGGGCACACTCCTGTAATCCCAGTGGCACGGGAGGCTCAGACAGGAGGATCCTGAGTTCAGAACCAGCCTCAGCAATTTAGCAAGGTTCTCAGCAACTTAGCAAGACCCCATTTCAAAATAAAAATTAAAAAGGGCTGTGGATGTGGTTCAGTGGTTAAGTGCCCCTGGGTTCAGTCCCAGTACCAAAAAAAGAAAAAGAAAAAGAAAGAGGACCATTCACTTATGAGGAAGTGGAGGAAAGGGATAGAGAGGTCAATGGAAGACAGACGGCAGAGTTTGGTTTTTGTAGAAAAGTACATTCACCTCTAATAGAAAAATACTACTATGCTTTGAACCCTGACCAGTCCCAAAAGGCACAGGCGTTAAAGGCAAGGTCTCCAGGGAGATACTATTGGGAAGCAGTGGGAGGACTTTAGGAAACTGGGGGCATGTCCTTGAAGGTGACAGTGGAACCTCAGCCCCTTCCTTGTTCTCTCTTATTTCCTGGCTGTAAGATAAATGGTTCTCCTCCACCATGAGCTCCCCCTACAGGTCCAAAGCAACAGGCCAACTCATCATTATTTAGAAGTTCCAACACTGTGAGCCAAAATAAACCACTCTTTATAAGTGTATCATCTCAGGTATTTTGTTATAGTGACAGAAAGCTGACTAACACAGATACAGTTTTGCTAATGCACAGATATTAGGGAGAAAGTCCACCAAGGCCACAGGACAGAATGTAAAATAACTCCAACTGAGAGGTCATTTCATTATAGTCATTTATTCAACAATGGTTCCAAACTGCCTTCTACTTGTCAGGCACCATGATAGGCCAAAAAACAGACACATAAAACAAATGAGTTTCCTGCCTTCTTGAGGCATAAAATCTAGTAATAGAGCAGATAATAAGCAAATAAATAAAATGATTACAAATTGCCACAGGCGTTTTATAAGAACACGCCATTCTGACCGAAAGGCAGGGAAGGCCTTCCAAGATGGAGATTTTAAGTTGAGGTATGAAGGGTGAGAAGGAGCGGCCACAGAAAGAGTGGAAAATTAGTTCAGGGCTGAGGGCAAATGAACTATGAAAATGTGGTGTGTTTGAGAAGAGGATGAACTGTACTGAGCAAGACGACAGTGACAGCATGAATCCAAGAAGCAGGCAGGGACCAGGTCATGTAGACTTGCAGGCCACTGTGAAGAACTTGGATATTCTACATTGTAATTCAGACAGTTACAACCTATGGCCATAGACGGGGTGGCTTAAACACCAGAGTTATTTTTCACAGTTCTAAGGCTGGTAAGTCTAAGATCACAAGATCAAAGAGAAACACGGCAGCTCTTGTATCAGGCAGGGCCTACTTCCCCCCCCACACACACACACTCCTTTTCTCTGTCTCTTCATATAAGGGGACTACCCCCAACATAAGGGTTCCACCCTCTTATCCTAATTACCCTCCAAAGGCCCTACCTCCAAATACCATCCCATTGAGGTTAGGTTTTCAAAATATAAAATTCTGTGGGGACACAAACATGCAGTTTGTAGTATCCACTGAATATTTCTCTTAAGTCTCAGAAATACTGTATTACTCCTGCTTGTCAGATCCAAGGGAGAAAGGACCAGCAATCTCAGAGAGAGGGAATGCCCAATGCCATTCCCCGTAGCCACAAAGGACAGTAACTCAAAGGAGAATGCATGCCCATGTCCAGTAGACTGTGAAGTAGATTTGCTTCCTATTTCAGTTCAGGGTTAGGACCCTTATTCTCTTCTGTGAATACAAAAAGTCTGTCCACAAGGTGATCTCTTCATGTAAAATTGATCACAGATTTGGTCCATCTAGTTCAAAGTTAAAATCTTGGAAGGGAAGTCTGCTGAACCAAGACCTGCATCTCTTTCCTAGTGATGTGACCTGGCTCAAGTCAGGCTACCTGTGTCTAGGTTTTCTTGTCTATAAAACCACGGGAGAAAATGACCTGCTTCCGCAGGCCCTTTCAGAATCTAAAATGTGGGAAATCTGCCCATATAGGCAGTCAGCTGATGAATGTTCAGAAGTGGAAGGAAATTTTGGTGGCAAACTGAAGTAACCTGTTCAGGTTTTCTTTATACAAAATGAGTGATAATTTGTTCACCAAAACCATTGTCATATTCATCTAATAGGATTTCTGTGATTAATATAATAAAAATTCTATAAGTATTTGTCAACCAAGTGAAATGACTTTGTTGTCATGGATATAATTTTTTAATTTGAACAGGAAAATTTTAGCACAAATGGATTTATTAACCATGACCCATTTAATAAACTATTTATTAAGATAATACCCTCTGGCAGGGTACTAAATGAATACTATTTATCAAATATACTTAAATGTGTTGATTTTAAAAACAAATTAGTGTTAGAGAAAGTTGTAGTTCTTATTTAAACAGACCCCCATAGAGAACAGTCTATTCCACAAGCTGCTTTGCATTGCTGTGTCTCTGATCTTGAGAAATCTCTGTGCTATACTCTATAGTTAATACCTAAAGTATTCTGAGTATCTGAGATAATTTCTGGGGGTTTTGGGTATTTATTTTTGTGGTATTTTTTGTTTGTTTGTTTGGTTGGTTGATTGGTACTGGGAATAGAACCCAGGGGCATTTTGCCACTGAGCTACATCCCTAGTCCTTTTTTTTTGAGAGGGTTTCACTAAGTTGCTGAGACTGGTCTCAAATTTTCGAATCTCCTGCCTCAGCCTTGCGGTCACAGCGGTTACAGGTGCATTCTACCTGGATAGGCTGAGATAATTTCTTTCATTCATACTGTCTACAAATTACTTATTAGTGCCTACAATTATAAAACTATAAACATGAAAAGATTAATATTGCTAAAATGTCAATATTACCCAAAGCAATCTATAGATAATTCAATCCCTGCCAAAATTCCAATGACATTTTACACAGAAATAGAAAAAACTATCCTAAAATCCACATGGAATCATCAGAGAACCCAAACAGCCAAAGCAATCTTGAACAAAAATAATAATACTATTTGGCATAATACAACCTACTACAAAGCTCTTCAATAAATAGTGTCGGAAAAACTGGATACCCACGTGCACACTCGTGAAATTGAACCCTTAGCTTATCCCATATACAAAAAACAACTCAAAATAAAGACTGACACATAATACCTGAAACAATAAAACTTCTAGAAGAAAAAATGGGGTAAAACTTAATATTAATAATTTGGATATGAACCCAAAAGTATAGTCAACAAGATAAATAATAGATAAGCGGGACTACCTCAAACTAAAGAGCTTCTTCACAATCAAGGAAACAATATGCAGAGTAAAGAGATAAGTTATGGAATTGGAGAAAATACATGTAAATCATATATCTGATAATGTCTAATAGAGTCTTACATCCAGTGGTCAGAAAGGGACCACTGATAAGATGGCATTTGAGCAGAGGTCTGAAGAGAAATAAGGACTAAGTCAGGGAGCTATCTAGGGAAAGAGAAAATGTGTCCACAATAGAAATTTGCTGTACTGCATAGGCCAAGCAAAACAAAACAAGCCCTAAATTTACTTTAAAATAATAGTAGATTAGAGTTGACCATAGGCACCTAGATGAAGAAAAAAAAAATTCCTCTCTGGAGAGGGACATCTTCACCTTAGAGATTAACAAGTTCCTACAATTTATTTTTTAACAATGATTTTTTTTTAACAATGATAAACTCAGAGGAAAAAAAAAAACCAAGCACCTGAGGATATAACATATCATAAGAAGAAATGACATCAGTAGACACAGATCACCGAGGCTAGTGATACTGGAATTAAGCAACACAAATTATAAAACAATCATACTTTCTGTGTTCAAAGAAACAAAGTTCATGCCTGACCATACCTGGTAACGAAAACCTGAAAATGAATTATCTAAAAAATATTCAGAGAGAAGCTCCAGAAATAATTGAAATAATTTTTTTAAAATACAGAAGATCAATGACTTGATTTAATAAAGATTAAATATTGTTGAAGAGAGAAATAGTGGAAAGGTCAAAGATGATGGAATGATATCTTCAGTTTATTAAAAGACAACTTCTAATCTAGAATGATACTCAATGAAAACATCTTATAAACATGGAAGTGGGAATTCCAGGTAAGAGGACAGACTATAAGGATCCTTTTTGTGACTCAACCAGTGAGAAGTCAGGGCAACAAATAAGAAATTATATTCCAAGAGAAGAACAGCTCTGGGAATCAAGGAAGAGGTGACAGGAAAGTTAAAAAGTACGAAGCAGAAAGGCAATTCAGGCAAAAGTAAAAAGCCGTCAGTAACCTTAACCCCAGCTCCCTGGGAGGCCTTGGGAGGGGAGCCCAACCCCCAAGCACATGGTAAGCCCAGAGAGTGCAGTAGCACCTGTGGCAAACAATGACTGACAGTCCTGCCAATCAATCAAAAGCAAAGACAGTACCAGGCCTTTAGCTGAAAGAGACTTTTCATACCTGGCAGGCTATCTTTGGAGGAGAAATCCATTGAACACTCACCATATCTCAGAGTGCTATAATTGGTTTACTGAGGGGGGCAGGTCTGAGGGGTGCCAGGGCCAAGGCCAACAGATTGCTTACGTCCCACGGTTGCCACCTCTAGCACAGAACTCAGCCATCTTGAGAGGGGGCCTATTATTTGGGACTGAGCTACTCTGGGGAATCAGAAAACTCAAAACCATTACGATTCAGGGCCCCTGAGGACACCTTGCTGCAGTGACTGGGTGGGGGACAGCCATGAGAGACAGTAGTGGAGAAGGGGAGAGTCACCAGAAGACCTGATGAAAAGTTTAAACAGCAGGGAGCTCAGGCTGTGGAGGGCACCAAGCTGGTGACACTGCCTGCTATGGTGAGGAGTGAGGCCAGTCACATGTTGTTTACTGAGGGAGCCAGGTCTGAGAGTGTCAAGACCAAGGCCAACAGATTGCTTATATCCCATGGTCGCCTGACTCCAGCACAGAACTCAGTGGTCTGTTTGATTCACCCACTCTCCAGTGCATCTGAAGATATACCTTGGCTTGGGCATTTGCCATGCTCCAGGTGCACAGACTGGGGGGCCTCTAGCATGAGTGGGCACCTCCGCAGCCCACATGCCATGAAGCTAGTTGGGGCTAGTAGTGGCTCTGGGTGTACATTTAAAAAAAAAAAAATCTCTGAAGTGAATACAGCCCTGCCACAGCCAACATACCATTAACCATCCTGGCCTGGGGGGAAACTCAGGGCAGGGCTCAACCTACATACAGCATCAACCTGTTTGGTGGGAGCAGAGAGGAATTACAACAGTCCTTGCAACTCACTGGTGGATTCCAATAGTACAGGACCTGGAAAGAGGCTTTTTCAATCCAAGCACCTCAGCTAGGGAAAATTTTTTAGACTCAATTTTCTCTTTCCTGGTTTGTTTGTTTGTTTGTTTGTTTCTTACTTTTCAATCTAATTTTATTTACTTCATTTTTATTCTTTAATTAGATTTTTTATATCTTACACTTTACCCCTCCTCGTTCTCATTTTCTTTTCCTTTTTAAATCTTGTTTCTTTCTGTTTCCCTATCCCCATTTTCCTTTTTAATATTTTATTTTTATTACTTTTACCTTTGCTAGTTTTTAACTTTTTAGTTTATTCCATATTAGTTTTGCCCCTTTCTTTTCTATTGTTACTGGTGGTATAATCATTGGCTTTAACTGATTTTTACTATATTTCTATACCTGATCTGTCTTTGTTTTGTAATTGTTAAAACAGTTTGCTTTCTCTTCTCTGAATTGTACTGGGGATCAAGCCCTTTGAGAAAAGGCTACCCACTAAACAGACCCTTACATAAATGTGGAAAAAATATTTATCCCAGCAAATACATAAATCTCAACATAGAAACACAAGAAATATGAAAAAAACAAGGCAATGTGACTTCTCCAAAGGCTTGCAACTCTTCAGTAACTGGATCCAAAGACAACAAAATGGATGAAATGCCAAAGAATTTAAAAGATTGACTGAAAAATTAATCAGTGACATCAAAGAGAATACAAACAAAAGAATTAAAATGGCTGAATGAATTCAGGGAGACAATATAGAAGAGGAAAGAGCAACTAAGATTAAGAGATGAAAATTCTGAAAAAGAACTAAACAGAAATCTTGTAAGAGAAAAGCTCAATAAGTCAAGTTACAAAATCAGTTGAAAGCCTCATCAGTAGACTAGATCAGGCAAAGAAATGGTATTAAAGTTTAAAGACAATGCTGATGAATTATCACATTCAGACAGTAATAAAGAAAATACTAAGAAACTGAACAGAACATACAAGACCTATGGAGCACTCTTAATAGATAAAACACGAATAATCGGTTTAGATGAAGGAGTAAAGGGACAGGCTAAAGGCACAGAAAACCTACTTAGTAAAATAAATGCATAAAATTTCCTAAATCTCGGGAAAGAAATGAACATCCAGGTACAGGAGGTATTTAGAGCCATAAACGGGCACAACCAGTAAAGAACTTCTCCACATTATGTTAAACTATCAAAAGTACAGAACAAATAAAGAATATTAAAAACTACAAGAGTCAGGTACCAAGTTACTTGTAAAGGTAAACCCATCAGAAAAATAGAAGATTCCTCAGAAGAAACTCTAAAGGACAGGAGGGCATGGAATGATATATTTCAAGTCCTGAAAGAAATTGTCTGCTACCAACCGAGATTACTATATCCAGAAAAGTTATCCTTCAGAATTGAAGAAGAAATAAAGACCTGCCAAGATAAACATAAACTAAGGGAATTCACGTCTACTAAGCCATCGTTGTAGAAGATACTTAAAGGAATCCTACACACAGAAGAGGAAACAATACAAACCTGATCATGAGAGCATAGGAAAGAATAAATCATACTAGAAGAGTAGACAAAGAAATGAGTATTAAAAAAGAATCAAGCATGATTAATTCATTAAACTATCAGATATCTAAGATGAATAATGGAGAAAGAAAAAGCTCACTTAAAACAACATAAAACAAACAAACAAAAAAATGACAGGAACTATTACATGCCTTTCAATCATGACCCAGAATGAAAATGATCTGAATTCTCCAATTAAAAGACAAAGACTAGATGATTAGATTAAAAACAAGACCAATGTTTTCCTCTCTGCACTAACTCACCACACCAGCAAAGATATAAACTGACTGAAAGTGAAAGAATGGAGAATTATATTTCAATCAAATGAAATCTGAAAGCAAACAGGAATAACTATACTTATATCCAACAAATTAGACTTCAAGCCAAAATCAGTCAGAAGAGACAAAGAAGGTTACTACACATTACTAAAAAGAATGATTCATCAAGAAAATATAACAGCTGTAAATATATAATGCAGCAAATGTTGGAACAACCAATGTTATGAAACAAACACTACAGGACACAAAGGATAGAGGCAGGTCCCCATGCAATCATAATGGGTAAATTCAATACTCCACTCCCACCAATAGACAGATCTTCAAGATGAAGAAATATCAGCAAGGAAACATCAAAGTTAAATTATACTAAATGTTGGAGAAAAGACAATATTTTCAATAGATAATGTGGGGAAAATGGGATATCCATATGTAGATGGTTGAAACTAGATCCCTGTCTCTCATCTTGTAATAATCAACTCAAAATGGATCAAAGAACTTAATGTAAGACCTAAAACTTTGAAACTACTAGAGGAAAATAGAGAAAACATTTCAAGATACTGGTATGGGTAACAATTTCCTGAACAGGACCCTAAAAGTTCAGGAAATAAGAGAAAGGTTTGACAAATGGGTTTGCATCAAATTTAAAAGCTTCTGCACAGCAAAGGGAACAATCAGAATGAATAAACAGCCTACAAATGTGAACAAAATCTTTGCCAGAGATTCACCTGACAGAGGATCAATATCTAAAACATATAAAGAACTCAAAAAATTCAATACCAAAGAACCAACAGTACAGTTAACAAATGGGCAAATGGGTTGAACAGACACTTCTCAAAAAAAGTACAAAATGGCTAATAAATACATTAAAAATGCTTAATATCTTTAGCTATCAGGGAAATTAAAACTACTTTGAGATTCCATCTCACCCTACTAAGAATGAACATTATTAAAAATAAATAGAAAATGATGATGAGGATACAGGGGAAAAAGGGAACTATTACACTGTTGGTGGAAATGCAAATTAGTAAAGGCACTATGGAAATCAGTATGGAGGGTCCTCAAAAAATTAAAAATAGACAACCATAATTTATAATCAAAAGGGAAGTAGGTGTCCTAAGAACTACAGTGGAACTACAGTGTCCTAAGGTCATTGAATCATTCAGGTGAAGGACACAGGCATTTATTAAGTAATTTTAGATTCTGATGAATGAAATATGTGTGCTGTAATTTCTAGGGTGATCACTAAGAGAACATAAGTAGAGTGTATAAATTGAGAATCAAGAAAGGAAAAAATGGAATGATATAAAATAACAAAAAGGGTCCAAGAAGTGAAAGAAAACAAACCTAGAATAAGCAGAACAAATAATAAGCCAAAATAAGATATTTAAACCCAAATAGATCAGAGATAACATTAAATATGAATGGACTATTTTCCAGCTAAAAGTCAGTTTGTCACAATGAATATAAAACAAATTCTAACTTATGTGCCATTTATGAAAGATCCATGTGAAGCATAATAGAGAAGTTAGGATGGGAAATGATACATAAAACAAATGCTTACCAAAAGTAAAGTTGGCATCCATGTATAGATATACATATAGAGAGAGATACTACACACACACACACACACACACACACACACACACTCATACAAATATTTTCATGAAGGCACCAGTCGCCTTGTCCTGAGTAAAAGCAGAAATGGACATAGCTAAATGAAGTACAAAGAGGGATGAAGATGGGAGAGATTATAGTATGTTTGCATGTTGAGAAGCTACTAGAAAAGGAAAAACATACAAGGAAAAGGAAAAAGAAGCAATTGCTGAAACAATGTTCTCAAGGAGACAAGAGGTGCTAAGGATCTGGCCAAACAGAGGATCTGGCCTCAGAGGGGAACACAGCCAGTTCATCCACAGGCAGGAAGGCCAGGGTGTGGAGGCAGATGCCTCTAAGGTATGGAATTGGAGGCAAGAGGAAGCTCCCTTCTTGTAGCTTCTGTGTCCTCAGGAAATAGGAAATAAGGTCATCATCTGAGAGTGAGGCAAGAAAGAACACAGAAAATGTGTGGGAGAAGAAAGTGAGAGAGAGCCCATCTGGCATACTAGAAGCTCAATCAATGTTTGCCAAGTGAGCGGATAGATGTGAGAGTACATGGTCTAGTAAATACTGTAGGATTGTCAGACAGTACTCAGGATCCATCTGAGGTTAGTGATCATAAATTTGAGATGGCTGCATATTTTTCTCCAATCATCAATTTTGGGGTTTATTACCACAAAGGGACAATCTGTGGTACAAACTAACATGCTAAGGATGGCAGAGTAGAAGGATCTTGTAAAACTGCTAAGCCCACCTTCTCTTGGCTTCTTTAAGCATCTTTACATTCTCAGCTGCAGGCATCCAGGGAGTCAGTGGCGTGCTGCTAGGATCATCCTAACCAACACAGCTGTGATTGGGTATCCCAAGCCCAAGGGTTTCAACAAAACAACTTCTATTAATCTGGCATCTCTAAGAAACGAGGTCCACATCAAGATACCTGAGGATTCAGATTTCTTGGCCTCTCGTCTGTTTCCTTTAAACCCATCACATCCTCAGCCCAAATCAGCTCGTAGCTCTAATGCATCATCACAGAAAAACCACTCTGGCCTCTGAGCAATAAGTAAAATGCTCTGCCTTGGTTCACAGACTCTCACTTCCTCCCTGGCCTCAACAAATCATCCTGGACTTACAGGTATAAAGTTGCCATTTTATCAAGCTTGTGGATTCTGGGGGCTGGGAATTTTGGCAGAGAAGAGCACAGATAGCTTGTCTCTTTGTCACTATGTCTGGATTCTCAGCTTGGAGAACTCAAAAACTATAAAGGGGTGGGCTGGGGGTGTAGCTCAGTTAGTAGAGTGCTTGCCTAGCACGCACAAGGCCCTGGACTCAATCCCTAGCACCACCACCCGTCCCCACCACCAAAAAAAGGAAGAAGAACAAAAAGCTAAGGGATAACTGAAATGGCTAAAGGCCAAAATCCTACAGAGATTTCTTAACATACATCTGACACCTGGACTAAGTTAGCTCAAAGCCTGGGTTCCCTTGAGTGGCTGACCAGAGCACCCATATATGGCTTGGGTTTCTCATAGCATGGTGACTGGATTACAAAGAGAGTGTCTTGGGAGGAAGGATCAGGGAAGTGAATGTTCCAAGAGATTCAGGACTCTTCTGACTCAGCCTTGTAACATTAACTTCCTGTTTCTGCTAATGTGGCTCTTTAAAATAATACAAATGTATTATCTTAGAATTTTGGAGGTCAGAAGTCCCAAGTGGGTTTCTCTGGGCTAAAATTAAGGTGTGAGCCAATATGCATTTCTTCTGAAGACTCTAGGGGAGAACTTCTTCCTCCCTTGCCTTCTCCAGCTTCTAAAGACACTGCTTTCCTTAGCCCCTTCTAACTTCTTCAAAGCCAGCAACACACCATCTTCAAATCTCTCTTGGACTGTGACCACCTTGGTTCCCTCTTCTAAGGACCGCTGGGATTACATTGGGCCCACTTGGCTAATCCAGGGTAATCTTCCGGTCTCAAGATGATCAATTTATTCACATCTACCAAGAGTCTTTGCCATGTAAGGTAACACTGTCACAAGATCTCTGGATTAGGATGCATGTGAACATCTACAGGTAGCAGGAGAGAACATTAGTTCTGGCGACTACCCTATGGAAGTCATACAGTTTCACTTCTGCTGCACACGACTGGTCAAAGCAATCACTGCCAGCCCAGATCCAAGAGGAAGGCCATAGACCACAATGAAAGGAGTGCAAATGAAGTTGTGACATAGTTAAAAACTGTCACACCACCACTCCTGTTGTGGCTGGTCCACCCTTGCTATTAGGAGAGAGCTCCACTCCCACTCTTGACTCAAAAGCAAAAATGCAAAAAAAGGCAAACAGTTAATGCTTTCCCAGACATGTGAAAGGAAGCAAAAGTCACACGGTATAGCAACACTTTATGCAAATTTTAGTGTTGTATGAAATATTAATAAATCCTTTATGCACAGTTGAAGTCAAGCGAATCCTACTTTATATTTATTCCTATGTGAAAAATTAGATGTGGATTGTGCAAGTTTTGAGTTCTGTGAATTTTTGTGGAATGCATCCCTTGCATAAAATGCAAATATTCTGTACTTGTTTTAATTCTGTAAGGATCCAAAACATAATATAGTAAAAGAAAACAGAGGAGAGTGAAAATTGCATCCAACTTTTAGCATGAAGATTAAAGAATCACCAAATGATTAACTTCCCTCAAAATACGAGTTTCCCATGCTGTTTGAATTGGAGGAACGTTTCTTCTGTTGAAATCAGGCATTATTAGTAAACAGCAGTTATGAGAACTCGAAGTGGCTAAATTGCAGGCTTTGTTGGAAACAGGCCTGAATAGAACATATTAGCATAAATTGTATTTTTTATGGTTAAGCTGCAGTGTTAAATATCAAACTGTGCTAAACGATCGCTCTCCATACAGCAGCAAAATTGAACTACCTGTTATATCGGTGTAGTGAATTGTCGAACTTGGAGGAGTCAGCAATTTAATGGACGTGTTTATAAAATATCCTGAGGTACCCTGGCTTAACATCAATGAACAACACTCCCCTTAGAGTATTAAAAGCCTGTCTGTTAGAAAGAAGGATTAGCAAGGGGGTAAATATAAGATTAATTTTAAAAAGGAAAACCAATTACACTGTGAAAATGAACATCACACATTCAGCTCGAATTTCATGTAAAAATATTCATATTCTGCCTTTATTTTCTCTAAGTATTATATTAAATAATTTGTGCCTTACCATTACATCATCATTTAGGAGACCGGACATTATATTCTGCCCAGTTAAACTGACCATCACTATTGATTTCCTACCATCTTTGACTTTGGGTATATGGCACATTTTATTAACTCAAGGGAGACAAAATGCGTTTCCTCATAATCACATCCTTGTTGCTAAGTTTTATATGCTCTTTCAGAAATTGTACTGAGAGCTTCTACCTTAAATGGGATGTTTAGAGTCCACACAGAAGAAACTTAATACCCTAGGAGTAGGTAGGTACAGGATGCTCAGTTATCAAAGATAAAATTCAGCAAACATGTAAGATGGAGTTGGGTGCCAATGCCAATTGCTGAAGGTCAGATCATAAACCCTTATTCGAGGTCTGGCCAATTGGAATCATTAGGAATAATCAAGTTAATAAATGGTTTGCTATGTCTTCTGTGTAACATGAAGATCGCTAGACAATACAGTATGCTGTCATTGTCACTTCCTTCATGCTATGTGCCACTCTTATTTCACATAATAGGGGATCCTTCTCATTATTCCTCATACTTTTCTTCAATTACAAAAGCAACACATCCCTTGTAGAAAATAGAAACAAATGAAATAAAAAAGTAAAAAATCCTCCATAATAATTTTTCTGAAACCCCCCAATTTAGATCCCCATTCTCATTCCCCAAAAGAAATTAAATTGGAGCAAAGAGGTGAATATAAAAATTAATCCATAAAGTCCTAAAGGGAGATACAGGTCATTTTTACAAGCACCTGGCCAGCAGTCTTGCTCCTAGGATCCTCCCAGACAGAAGGCCAGTTTGCAACTCACATCAATGGACATTTGAGCCAGTGCCATTAGGCTCTCAAAGTCAGAATGATTCTGGATAACAAAAGGGTCACGAAGACAATTAATTCTAACATAGGGCAAGTTCAGATAAATAGAGAAAAATTAAAGTGCTGGAGGAACCCTGGAAAAAGAGAGAAAAAATTGACTGGCATGATCAAAGATGAAAAACATCTAAGCAGAATTCTAAATGGACCAAGAAAGCCAGAAGCCAAAGGGAACAGCGTCACCAAGAGAAGAAATGCTAAGGATGCCAGAGAGCCATGAAGTCCAGTGAGGATGGTTTGGTGATTGAGTCACAGAGGAAGGGCCTCGATAATTTGTTCCTAAACCAAGAGAGTCAAGCCAGCAGCAAATTGATTGTTCTTGTATCTAACTTTTTTATGAGGTCAGCTCACAGCATTCTAGAAAACCTAGCACAAAAAATATTTATAGACTCTACAAGTCAGGATTGTTTAGCTATAGTTGACAGAAGCCTGATTCAAATCACAAAAGAAAAGAAGAAAGAGGTAAATATAAAAATATATGGGGGGAAGAATTTGTTAACTCACATCATTGAGCTTAGCATGTCTTCCTGGTTCAGGTACAGCTGGATCTGGTCGTGTTTCTGTTGCTGTTTCTCATTCTCTAGTCTGCTTATCTATACTATTCTTTTCATTCTTTTCTGCTATAGATAGACTCTTTCTATACACAGGAGAGCAAGCATTGGGCAACGCCATGCCAGTCTTCTCACAACTTACAGTCTTGAAGAGAATGGTGTTCCTTCACTAGATCTAGTAGAAGGTCCCAGGGAAGCATCTCTGTAGCCCAGACTTGGCAAATGCCCATCCCTAAATCAGTCACTGTGACCAGAAGATTGTGGTGCCAGGGTTGACCCAGCACTGGTCACATGCCCACCACCTCTGAGGGCAGGCAGAGGTACAAGTCACCTGAATGGACAGCCCCACTAGAACACAGAAGGCAGGGGACTAGCTCCCCAAAGGAAGAAGAGGAGAATAGGAGAGTGTGCCTCGCACATACCAGCTTCCCTCCAGCCATTCAGAGGATCCCCTCCATCTCAACAGCAGGGACACATCATGTAACCCCCACAGCTGTCCACGTAGGAATGCAGGCAGATGACAGTTCCCTGCAATGATGATGGTAATGATAAGTATACTGATGACACAGCACCAAAAAGACCCCCATGACAGTCAAAGATTTTCACCAGGTGTTCCAAATGGAAAGTTCCATTGAATTCTAGAAGAGAGAAGCAGAGCAACCCATTGCTCCCCAACCTCACCACCACGGATAAAAGTCACCAGGTTTAGCTCTTGTGTCTTACATTAGCATATTTGAAATCTGGTCATTTAAAATTAGATCAGAAGTGGAGCAAGCATCCATATGGCACTTGGGATGTGCCAGGCACTGTCCTGAGCATGTTACGTATAGTAAGACTCATAACTTGTGATACTTGCAGAACCAAGGGCAGAAAGGGTCCCTGTTTTCACACTTTGTTCTTGACCCTGGCTGTTTCTCTCACTGAAGTAGGACCTATTATTGTTCCATTTGTGGGGGAAGAAGCCACAGCCCAGAGAAGCCACACTTAACTGAGCAAGACTTGAACCCAGGTGGTCTAGTCCCAGAGCCTGCATGTATAATCCCAAGGTTAGACTTGGCACCTTTATTCAAGACAGATAAGAAAGCAAAGATGGTGAGCCAGGGAGCAGGAAAAAGGCCACACACTGGACCTAAGGATCTGCAATAGAATAAATAAGCAGATGTAAAGCACAATCTAGACACTGAACTGTCAGTTCAGAAGCACAAGCTTGTCAGTGTAGCCCCCACACTGCCTCGGGAGGGTGTGAGCAGTCTGGTTTAATGAATCCAGGTTAAAGACTCATCACATTCCCCTGCTATCAAAATATCCCCTTCTTTTCCACAGATGCTGTGCCCACGAAGGCAGCCTGGTGTCTGGGGATAACCTTTCCACACAGTAGCAGTGTGGCATCTGGAACACTCATGCTCAACTATGTTTCTTTAATAGTGAGGCATCTGCAGCCACCTCCTCTTAGGAGAGTCACAAGAGCTCAAAGTCTAGGTTTGGTGATCAAGTATCTGTTGACTACCTGTTATGTGCCAGGCCCTGGGTTGGGCCCTGAGGACATAGCAACAAACAAGACAGCCACAGACACATCCCTGCCATATTTTCTAGGTACTCCTGGCTTATCTCACACTTGAGCTGAGGTTAACCAGAATTTTTACCATCTTTCACAAACAGATCTGAGATCTGGATAGTCCCTACCCATAGAGCATACCCAATTGGTAAAATACTAAAATATTTTTGTAGCACTTGGTAAATAGCCATTGCCTAAGTCTCTACCCACCACCACCCACCCTGCCCTGGGTCCTCTCCAAGAATGCCCGAGACATCGCCCCAGGATTCATCAGCTAGGGTTGTACTCCAGGTCCAGTGGGGAGGCCCCCAGGACCCTACTGCAACTTTCATCTGTTCTGCTTGGTGGGCACCCACGTCCTGGCTCAAAAGCACTAAAAGTGACCAAAATTCAAAAAGTGTCCTCCCTGCCCCCCTTAAACAAGCTTTAAACTCACACTTTTCTGGTCAATTGCCAGTTCTCTTTAGAAACAGTAGGTCTTTATTTTTTTTAAAAAAGGAAAAGCATCAGACACACAATGTGACAATCAGCAACTGTCTGAGCACAGCCTGTTGACGCAGAGGACATACTGCCAAGACAGGACCAAATTACCTCCCCTCCCCCCCCACCCACCACAGTTCCTACCAACAGGCACCTTCGGAACAGAGGCCTCAGTGAGCCAGACCCAGATGGGACAGCAGCCAAGGTGACTGGAGGGTCCTTGTCACCTCCGCAGGCTTCTCACAGGCCCACAACAGAAGCAAACAACACAGGTCAGGAGTTTCACCCACATACTTACATGGCTCCTCAGTCACAGGGAAATCCTGTACCTGCCTAGGTGCCAAGAAAGGTTGTCCCTGATTGACATCTGCAAAAGCAGACTCGAAAGCAGAAAGAGTCCCTGTTTCCACACTTGGTTCTCAACCCCAACTGCCCCTTAGCATCACTCAAGGGTAACTTTAAAATTAGAGGTGCCAGGTCCCAGCCAATCCCATCAGCTGACCCAGTGAGGCTCATCCTGGCTTGGGGGACCCAGTTCCATGAACTACTTCTATGGACCAGTCAGATGGACCCCCCAGAGTTCCACTCTCCCAAACACAGTTCTGCAGCCCAGAAATGGAACAAGTCCAGACCTCACTCTGGCTCCAGGTTCCCCACCCACCCTGCCCATGTGCCACGATCTAGGAGAGAGAGGTGTCTCCTTCCACCAGGGGACACAGCATTCTGGCATTTCACCCACACATGATGGCTGGACAGTAAGTGCAAGAAAAACATTTATTCAAGTCCTAATCTGAGACTGCAATCTTCAATGGCATCATTCAGTATTTCTTCCAGGGGTTTCTCAGGGGATGGGGATCCTAAATGCTAGTTGTTTTATAATATTAATATATTAGTAGTATTAGTATATGTTTTATAATATTAGTAACCTATATAGAAAATAAGACTTGAAAGCTAAGTTCTCAAAGATCATATCACACGATATGAAAGAAAACCATAGTATTAATGAACATTTGTTATTTTCTGAGATTTTCTGCAAAGGACTTCTTCCTTAATTGAGCAGAGGGGTCCTTGTCCAGGCACCCAAAAGTTGACTGAGCCAGCAGAGAGGCAGTAGTGACTGAAGATAAATGTCTTTGGGAGGCAAATCCTTCAGGCACTCCTTCCTGGCACAGATCCCCAAGTCAGGGCCCTCCTCCCATGAGGCTGCCAGATTGGCAGGGAACCAGGCCATTGAGCCAAGAACCTGCAAAGTTCTCCTTTCTAAAGAAGGATCACATTTCCTGTATTACTGACAAGGAAACTAAGGTGCAGGGAGGTACAAGGGCCAATTCAATGGGCAATGTCTTTGAAGGAAGAAAGAAAATGTCACTTTCAACACTTGGAGAATGTAGTAAAGAGAAAAACCTCAGACATGCCTTTGGGGGAGACAGACTCTCAAGATGTTTAATCAGAAGATGCTGCTGTTAAATGTGTAGGATTTTTTTCCTCTCACAAATCTTATCACCACCAAAAAAGGAAAAAAATCAGTACAAATGTCTCAGGTTAGGTCCTCCATCCAAGTGGAGTGACAGGGCTTGTGTTGTAGTGACTCCTCCAGCCTCCTCTGTCAAGTAAGGCAAGGGGGACACGACCTCAGCATCACCTCTCCCAGGCACTCCCACACCTCTGCAGAAAGAACACCAAGCAGGTGCTGGAGCAGACTCCAGGCACCACGGAGGAAGAAAGGGAGAGGAAAACAAATCCCGGAAATGAATCAGAGCCAGAGAAGAAATCTGAAGCTCTTGTTCCAAATAACACAGAGCCCACGCCCATCCATCTCAGGCATCCTAAGCCTAAAGACTTAGCAAAAGACAAAGCTACAACAGAGACTCAGAACTCTGGCTTTTCTCAGTTAAAACCAAAATGTGTCCTCCCTTCCCTAATTAAAAAGCAAGAATTTGAAGAGGTTTACCTGTTTGACAGTTTTAGAAACAAGGAAGAGAGGGAACTTTAATTCTATAGCTTTGGCGTATCAGCATCTTTTCCAAAATTTAATAACTATGTGACTTGGGCAGCTGCAGCCTCCCTGGGTCTCAACTGCCTTGCTATTAAAAAAACAGCAAAAATCATTTCTCTAAAAAGCAAAGGGTTGAACCTGCTGACCACTTGAGCCCCATAACACATAACTGTAGAAACTATTGAGGAACATGAGTTATTTATATAAAAGATATGCTCCTAAAGAGTTATCAATACATCGTTTTTAAAGTGCATTGCAGCATTCACTACTAGAGAAAGTCTACTCTCT
Organism: Glaucomys volans; assembly: GCA_020662805.1. Classification (NCBI taxonomy): domain Eukaryota; kingdom Metazoa; phylum Chordata; class Mammalia; order Rodentia; family Sciuridae; genus Glaucomys; species Glaucomys volans. The sequence goes on from JAJEJO010001289.1 coordinate 449,717, forward strand.
GTAGAGCAGTGGTTCTCAAAGTATTGGGACCCAAAAAGTATTAGCAGCACCTGGGAAACTGTTGGAGAGAGAGAGAGCCCTTTGAGCCCATCCCAGAATAACAGGCTCAGAACCTTGGGGGTGCAGTCCAGCAGTCTTGTTTAAATAAGTTATTCCCATTATCCCATGCATGCTATATCAATTTATGTAGTAAATAAAACAGCTCCTAATGGATTGTTGCAAATATAACTTAGTTGTGCATTAGTCAGGTTTCCACTACTGTAACAAATATTTGAGACAAATCAACTTTAAAAGACAAAAGGGTAACTGTGGCTCACAGTTTTGGAAGTTTTGGTTCATGACAATTGGTCCCGTTGTTTTGTGGCAGACATCATGGCAGGAACACTAGGAGGAGGACGTCTACTGACCTCATGGTTAATGGAAAGCAAAAAAGAGGAGGAGAGACCTAGATCCCACAGCTCCCTTCAAGGGCACACCCTCAATGACCTAAAAACTCCCATTAGGCCCCACCTCTTAAAAGTATTCCCCACCTCCCAGCAGTGCCATGGGCTGGTGACCAAGTACACAGGCCTTTAGCAGCGGTTATGGATCCAAACTGCTTTCATCCATCTGGATGAAAGCATTTCTGTCTCATTGCTCTAGAGCCTTTACTTCAGATGGTCAGTGTCTGTTTTAGTGAAGAAAAAAAAAGCCCCACAGGGGCCACCTTGACTCCCTGGATGCTCCTACCTTGGGGTCTTTCCTTTGGCCATTCCCTCTGCCTGGAGTACTACCCTTCTTTCCAACCCCATGCAGGACTTAAGTCAAATGTCCTCACCTGTTTAATGAGGCATACTCTGCACCCCTGACTCTCCTTCCTCTTCTCTTTGGTTCCCAAAGTTCTATCCTCTTCTGAAGAACTATGTAATTAACTTATTAATACAGAGTGTTTTCTATATGTCTCCTCCCAATAGCCTTGATAACAGTCTGTAATGCCTAGCACATAGTAGGCTCTTCTATACAAGCGCATGACTAAATGAGTCAGGCAAATTCCAGAACCAACCTTTAGGTGGACAGCCTTTGCTTATGTTGTGAAGACTCAGGCAAGGGGCTACCTTTATAAATTGGGGAGAAGTTTCCATCTCTCATGGGAGGTCACAGTGTGGGGGACCTTCCCACTCTACATCCTGAAGATATCCACTTGGCTGATAATCGTGCTTTGCAACCAACATTCATGGAAAAACAAGTTGCTAGAACCACACTCTGAGTCTCTGGTGAGAGATCTCCTTGCATCTGTACCACTCATCTGGTAATAATTTCCCTCAAAGCCTTCACCAGTGTTTAAAAGTTAATACTATTAATTAAATTGCACAACTATATATTTGCTTCTGGCTTAAAGTTGGAAAATGCAAAATTGTTCCCAATATCAATTATCACTTCTTGGCAGGTTCAATGGGGCAATTTGGAAGTAGGGTCTCCAATATTCCATAACTTGTTTCTTTTTTATGATCTTCCCCAGAAATTTCCAATCTAGATATTTTTCTAGATAGTTTTAAGGTCACCAGAGGGTCAAAGTGAATGCTGACCATTAAAAAAGATCATTGGGTCATTGCTAGAAGTTTCCACACCATCTTCCATTCCCCACTTCCTCCAAATGAACCACACTGAAGCAACTTTTCCAAAAAGCATTCTAGTTCAGAAATTCAGATCTAGTGTAAGAACAAGCTATAAACTTCAGGCTTGTCCTTCAGTGTGTATGTCAGGATAGTGTTTGCAGGCAGAAGGGAACAGGGAGACAGAGGGAGCAGAGAGGGACCAATGAAATCATGTGCAGGAAAGTGCCCTGCTAACTGCAAAGCACCAGTCCAGCAATTCAGAAACTCTTTGGTCTCAGGACCTCTTTTCAGTCTTAAAAATAACTGATGACCCCAAAGAGCCCTTGTTTATGTGGATCATGTCTATCATTATTTGCCACACTAGAAATTAAAATAGAAAGCATCAAAGTGCTTATTCATTCATTAAAATAACACTAATTAACCCATTGCATGTTAATACAAGTAACACTTCATGAAAAATACTATGTTTCTCAATGCAGAAAAACTTGTGAGAAAAGTAGTCTTCTTTCACATTTTGCAAGTCTCTTTAATGTAGGCTGGATAGAAGATAACTGGGTCCCAAAATCTGCTTCTGCATTGAATCTGCTGCAATATCGGGGGTCCCATGGTGTATGGAAAACTCCATTTTACACTACCTTTATAGCGAAAATGAAAAAGGTAAAAACATCTTAGTAGAATTATTAAAGTCCTCTTGCTCTCACAAAGACCCCAAGGAGCCCCCAGATCCTACTTTCTGACTCTATCCCCTATTAGAGACTTAAAGACCTAGGGAAGGGAAGTTATGTGATTTACCAAAGGTCACAGAAAGTGAGAAGGAAAGTGACAGAACTTACACATGGGTTTCTAACTTATGGCTGAAAGATCTTAGCCTTGGACATGTTGTTCTCTCTGTATGGAAGTTTCTGCCTAAATTAAGTGGGTATTTTTTTAGCAATAAGCACAATTAGGAAATATAATTGGGCTGGCTCAGTCAGTCAAGATTTACTGTGAACTTAAGATCCCCATCACAACAGGAGTTACAGGGGGCGGATTTTTAAAGCCTGATCAATTACATGTGCAATTTCACTCCCAAGCACACACCCCACAGCGACAGCCAGGCAGGGAGGGTGAACATGCTATTCACCATAGTTCTCTCCAAGCATAAGCATTTTGCCACACTGGGTCAGATCCTTGAGATGATGAGATTTGTATTGGTTTGGTGTGGAAGAATGTAACTTGAATACAATCGTCACAGTTTTTATTTGGCACGCAGTCAATTGAATGGGGGAAATGCCAGCTTCGTTGAGTTTACTGAGTGATGGCAATTTTCTAGCTCTGCAGGCAGAGCATTTGATAGGCAATTTGAAGATGTTCAAGGCTAATCCTGACCTCTTACCATCTCTGAAACTTCACCCTTATCAAGGGGCAAGTCTCCTTAAGGAGGAAAGTTCTACAAAGAAAGCAACACCTGAGAGAGAGGGATGCTTCTGATGAGAGCAAAGGCCCAGTGGGGATGGGAGCCAGCCCCAGCAAACCCATGCTGCAAACTGCTCACAGGAAGCATCCAGCACTTCCGCCAGGGCTCCTCAAGCTTTTCAGTACAATGCCTAGCGCAAGTGAAATACTACCACAACACCTGCTACTCCACAATATGCCAGCATTTGTACTAAAATTCCTATTGTAAAATCAATTCAAGCACTTTCTTTAAAAAAAAAAAAACTAGTGCAAAAGAGCAGGAAAGTCTCACTCTGACTCCACCCACATTACAGGCCCACACCGCAGACATAACAAATCTGTTCCTCTCTTTCATTCTTTGGATCGTTTCCCTCATAACTCTAATGCAGTTACATCTCCATTTCTTGATTTATCCATTTTAAAAATATGAACTCCCACTAAGAAAGATTCACCTGGATTTCTCTCCACTTCACTACCTACCTCCAAACAGTTGATAAATTTGCAATCTATTCAGTAATTATATTTTTCATGCTTTGTCTTGAAATTGATTCTAAAAAATAAAATCTACCAAACAGCATTGAAATATGATTGAGAGTACAGGACCAAGAATTGTGATTATACCCAAGAGAATGAAATATGATCCCATGTCAAGAAATCTGTACCACTTGAAGAATAAAGTTCTGAGTGCAAAGAGCAAGTGAACTCTCTGTTCCTCCTGTTCATTAATTGCTCAGAAGCAGGATGCATTTTTGTTTCCTTTCTAGGTGGACTTTGACTTCATATTTTTCCCAGAGTTCCTAGGAAGAAAGGAAAAAAAGGAATGGCATCTGCCAGCATTATATCATAATGCCCTAAAGAGATCTTAACTACCCAGTTCCTGTAATGGAACACACTCTCCTCTTGAAAACACTTTTGACTTCTGACTGCTACCAGTGACTTTCTAAATTTCCTTCAGAGCTGTTATATGGGGATTTTGTTTCATTACCCTACTGGGTTTCATTACCCTACCCTACCCTCTCATTTTTCTAATTATACATTTTACAGGATCACATTGGTCATGCAGTCATACATGTACATGAGATAATAAAGTGTGTTTCACTCTACTATCCTTCCTACTGGTTTCTTGGGTCCAATATTTTCATTATTTGTTGATAATTTATTGTTTACCTGAAGAATATCCTTCAGTAATTCTTCTCTTTTGGAAAGGTTACATGGGAAGTAAACTTCCTCAGTCCTTCCTGTTCGAAAATACATTTATTTTACTCTTCCATTCAATTATTCCTATGGTTGGTGGAGTAGACACTACTGGGTCTCACAACATCCATCTTTTTGTATACAGGTATTCTCCTTCTCCATGTGACCACAGGGGGGTGGTTTCTGATTGGACTACCTTCCAGTGATTGACATGCAAACATGTGCCAAAATCTGGGTCAACACAACATGAAGAAAAGCCTGCTGGGACTTCTGAACCAGAGGCTTTTCATCTTCCCCTGTCATTTCTGGATTTGATGCCTGGAACTTCAAGACATCTGGTCATGGGAGAGGAGCTACTCTGAGTGTACAGCTAACTCACTGGGGATGAACCTACAGAATGGTGGAGGGATCTCAAATCTTAGTGATTATTATTTGTCAATATCAAACTGATAGATTTATCAACCCTGGTGATGCCCACATCTGAATTTCATCTGATACGAGCTAACACAGTTCCTTTTTGCTTAAATCATTGTGAGGGCTTTCTGTTCTTGCAGTCAAAAGAATCCTGGTTAATACAACTGGGTATAGAAGAATTCTTCATTTACTTTCTCTCAACACTTTGCAAGCACGATGCCACCACTGTCTACCGTTACCTACTGTTATCAATGAACATATTAGTATGTGAATCCTATTCCTAATTTCTGGAGAATAGTATGACTTTCCCTTTTTGGGGAGCTTTTATGTTCATCTTTATTCTTTGACTACTGAAATTCATCAAAATGTGACCTGCTTTGGATGTTTTCTCATTTATTCGGTTTAACAATCAGTGGAATCATTTTAGTTGAAGAATTTCATTCTCTTTTTTTCTTTTTTTAGCTCAGAGAAAGTTTATTCCATTATTTTGAGTCTCTACTTTTATTTTTATTTTCATTTTTTATTTTTATTTTATTTGTTCTAATTAGTTGTACATGACAGTAGAGTGCATTTATACATTTTGATAGATCATACATATATAAATGGAGTATAATCTCTCATTTTTCTGATTATTCATATTACAGGATTACATCAGTCATGCATGTACATGAGATAATAATGTGTGTTTCACTCTACTATCATTCCTACTCCCATGCCCCTTCCTCTCCCTTCACTCACCTCTACCTAATATAAAGTAACTCTATTCTTCCCTATCCCCCCCACCACCTTATTGTGAATTAACTTCCACATATCAGAGAAAACATTTGGCCTTTGGTTTTTTGGGTTTGGCTTATTTCACTGAGCATGATATTCTCCAACTCCATCCATTTACCATCAAATGTCAGAATTTCATTCTTCTTTAGCTAAGTAATATTCCATCATATATATATATATGTATGTATATATATATACATATATATACACACACCACATTTTCTTTATCCACTCATCTGTTGAAGGTTAGATTGGTTCCATAGTTTAGCTATTGTGAATTGATATGCTATAAACATTAATGTAGCTATTTCACTATACTGTGTTGATTTTAAGTCCTTTGAGTATAAACTGAGGAGTGGGATAACTGGGTCAAATGGCGATTCCATTATTTTTTATTTCCTTTGTACTTATTATATAGATAGTAGTCCTATTTTTTATACATCGCATACTTACCACATTTTTATGCGAGGTCTGAAAGATTTTTCCAAACTTTATCTTCCAGTTTACTTATATGGAATTTATCAGTGTCCTTACTGTTATTCTGATACTTTGTTGTATTTTAAAAATTTCATCAATCATAGCTTTAATTTCTGAGAATTCTTGTCTTCTAATTATATGTCTTTTATAGCAGCAAATCATTGTCTTGTTTATATGAAAATCTCTCAATTTTGCTTTCAAAATCCCCATTAATCTTCTCAAGTTACTTCTTATTTGTATGCCTTGGTCTGTGTATTTCATATTTCATGATATTTCATGATATTGAGTTCCCTTAGATGTCTGGTGGTCCTTAGGTGATCATTTTCATTTCTTGGTGATGGAATTTGTAGATTAGTACAGGTAACCCATGTATGTTTCCTTTGCAGTTAGGAAGGTCCATTTGCTGTAAATGTGAGGGGTAGACTATAGCCTTTGTGCAGAAAGATCCTTCTCACTGGGAGACATAGCCAGGGAGCAGGCAGGTAGATCTGGAACTCCCACCACCATCAAAGTAGAGTGCTTCAATGTAGTTCACCCCTAGTCTGAGATGACTTTCCTCTTTACCTTCTGGCTGTTTCCCAGAATTCCATTTTTATCTGTTGTGTCTGCCTCAGATATTGCTCTGCCTTACTCCCTGGCCCCAATTTCATATCTTGGGCTCCATTAGCTTATCTTTCATAAGTTAAGAAAACAATTCTTAGAATTCAAATTGTTCTGTATGTACCATAGAAGGGAAAGGATTTCTTAGCCAAAATATCCTGAGGGCATCTCTCTAGTTAACCACCCAGACTGCCGCTTAAAGCTTTCTCTCATCTTCTCTGTGTCAACTCCAAGCTTGGAACTTATCTGAAGTTTCCCATCTGAGATACAATTCTCCATTTGGGTTCTTGGCTTGTTTCCTATTATATTTTGAACACTCGAAATACTAAATTGCAATCCCATCTAGTTCCCACCTTGCCGAAACACATTGCAGTGCCTCCTGTTTTCAGGTTGTCATGAATTCATTTTTTTCTTTAATTGTTGTTTCAGTGAGTTCTAGAAAGGCAAAGGAATGTACTCATTCTGTCATCCTGAACCAGAATTTTTCAGTTCATTTCCATTAATACAATCAACTTTTTATCTCCATCTTTTTTTTAAACAATGTAAGGAGTTTCGGAGTATCTTGGGAGCCCGTAAAATGTGCATGTGAAGAAAATCAGCTAGAAGTGAAAATGAATGTGCTAAGTATAAATAATTTAAATCTAGATTCAAGTGTATAACGTCAAATACACTTTTTTCTCCATAACAATAATGAATTTCTGTATTGACTTCCCATTCCCTTCCAAGTCAAAAGTTTAATTGAGGTTATTTCCAGGTAAAACTCAGTCACTTCTGGGTAAATTAATCATTTCAAGCTTAACTTAGTCAATTTAAGATATCACTATCATCCTTCTTGCCAGGAGTACCTGGGGTAGTGGGGCATTTGGGGATGGAGTGCCTTTCCTGCCTTCCACCACCTGCCTTCCTCCTACCTGATTTTGGCCATTGGACTCTATCCCACCAAATGCTTCACTGAAGTCCATGGTCCTCATATTGGCCCAAACATCAGGACAGAGGGCTCATGCATCCTTCTCACCTCAGTTACAGGTTCCTCTAGGTTCACTGTCTCCCTCTGCCTCAGCTTTCTCTTCTTCCATTCACCTCTTTGCTAAAATTATCTTAAAGACCAGGAGTTTGAGATGCTACCTTGTTCTAAACTCAGGTCCTAAACTTAGAAGTGTTCCCCTGCCTTTCGGTAGGTTTGCTGGTGCTCTACCACACGGACACAGGAACTTCTCTTACAGGGCTTCGTCCAGGGAGCCAAGACAACTAGAAAGTGAGGTGGGGAATGTCCCTACTCTCAGATTTGTCTAACTTCATCTCCAAGACTCAGCCCACTGCAAGATGGAACCCACTGGAATATGAGCTCTGGCGCATTTCCTCCAGTTGTTCTCTGTCCCTAGCTTAGGCTATGCTTGGCTAGTTAACAGAACAAGGTGCTTTTGTTCCTCATCTAAGCTGATTCTAAGTTGTATGTTTCTTTGCAAATGCACATCTTTTACATTTTAAATCAGGATGTACAACTGATGACATCTTAGATGTTACAGACTGAACACTGGCATCCCATCAAAATTCACACGTTAAAGCCCTAACCTCCGATGTAATGGATTGGGAGAAGGGGCCTTTGGAATGTAAGCAGGTTTAGATGAGCCATGAAGATGGGGCCCCAGGATGGGGTTAGTGCCCGTGTATGAAGAAGATGCAACAAATTATGTGCCTATGCTCTTTCTCGCTCCTTTTCCCCATCTGCATGGGAAGACACTGAGAAGATAGCCTCTACAAGCCAGGACAAGGGCCCTCACCAGAACCCAACCTACTGGCACCCTGTTCTTGGAGTTTCAGCCTCCAGACTCTGAGAAATAAATGTCTGTTGTTTAAGCACCCCGCAGTCTATAGTATTTTGTTAAAGCAACTTGAATAAACTTAGACATTAAATTTGATATAATATAGAATTTCTAATCTGTTGTTTATGGCATAACTTTATGCCTTTTATATTAGTTTGCTATGGCTGCTGTTATGGTTTAGATGTGAGGTGTCCCCCAGAAGCTCAAATGTGAGACAATGAAAAAAGGTTTAGAGGTAACTATGATTGGCTTATGAAAGCCTTAACTCAATCAGTGTGTTAATTCCCTGACAGGGATTAATTGAGTGGTGACAGTAGGCAGGAGGTGTGGCTGGAGGAAGTGAGTCACTGGAGGCACACCTTTGGTGGAGACTCTCTCTGCTTCTGGGTGCCATGTTCCCAACTGCCTTCCTCCACCAGGCTCTTCCACCATGATGTTCTGCCACACTTTGGGCCCAGAGAAACAGAGTCAGCACTCTGTCAACTGAGACCTCTGAAACTGTGAGCCCCAAATAAATTTTTCCTCCTCTAATTGTTTTTCTCAGGTCTTTTGGTCACAGCAGCAACAAAGTTGACTAAAACAGCTGCTATACACTGGACCACTTAAACAAGAGAAATGTATTGTCTACAGTTCTGAAGGTTAAAGCTTGGGATCAAGGTACTGGCAAGGTCTGTCCCTTCTGAAGGCTACGGGAAGGATCTGTTCCAGGCCTCTCTCCTTGGCAGGCAGATGGCCATCTTTCTCCCTGTGTTTCTTCACACTGTCCTCTCTCTGTGGATATCTCTTTGTGTCGAAATCTCCATATTTTCTAAGAATACCAGTCATACCAGATTACAGCCTGCCCTAACTTCACTTTAGCTGGATTACTGCTGTAAGACCCTATCTCCAAATAAGGTCACATTCCGAGGTACTTGGGGCTAAGACTTCAACATCTGAATTTGGTGGGGAGGGGGACACAATTCAACCTATATACCTTGATTCCTTCAAAGATTTGCTTTTGCTGTTCAAACCTAAACTCTCACAAATGAAGTCCTGCTTGTCTCTGCTATGAATTTGAAAATATAGTATTTAAAATCCTGATGAGAGTGCAGATTCCTTATTTTTATCATTATCTTTGCCTTTATCATTCCTGGAGAGCAGAGACTCTCCATAACATGAATAGCAGAATAAAGAGAGGGACAAAAGGAAACTTTTAAGGGGTGAAGAATAAAGAAACCTCTATAAATATTTCCAAAGATTTCCAACTTCTTTAAATCAGCCCAAGATGCCAAATTTGATGGGCCAAGCCGGGCGTGGTGGCGCACACCTGTAATCTCAGCACTTGGGAGGCTGAGGCAGGAGGATCGCTAGTTCAAAGCCAGCCTCAGCAACTTAGCGAGGCCCTAAGCAACTCAGTGAGACCCTATCTCTAAATAAAATACAAAATAGGGCTGGGGATGTGGCTCAGTGGTGGAGTGCCCCTGGGTTCAGTCCCCAGTACCAAAAAAAAAAAAATTTTTTTGATGGGTCAAACCAGAATCAGCTTCCCACTTATAGGGAATGCTTTAAATGCTACTCAAAATTCTCTACTAAAGTACTTCCTAATAGTGGAGGAGTGGAAAGACACCCTAAGAATTTTGAAGACATAACCCAAAGCAGTTTACCAGAAACGAAATGTTTACACCTCCTGGTTAATCTTTAAATGCATGTGAATTTTATGTCACCCTCCACCATATTCCTCAATCATGTGTGGCAACAGGTTTTATGAGAAAGAAAGATTCAAAATAATTTTCCCCCAGTTTTGAGTAACATCCAGGAAGATGCACCCAGTTTATCCTATGATTTCATGTGCCCCTGGCATGATGCCCCATGTCTGAGAGGCACTGCTCTCAGGGGAGGAAACAGGAAGTTCCACAGATAAAGGGGTTTTGTTGTTTTCAGCCAAAAAGGATCTTCATTTTGGCACTGCCAGGAAGCCAGTCCTTTCCCACCCAAAGGACAGCATTTCCTGAAGAGCAGAGCCATGTTCCTCCCCCGCTGGCAGACAGTCTGCGAGGTAGAAAGGAAAATGAACCAAGGCACTGCACTTGAGTGAGGCCGTGCACACTGTGAGGAAAGGAGGATGCCCACGTGGGGAGAATGGGGGAAGGAGGAGAAACAGCCCAGCACAGGGCCAGGAGGCCAGTGGGTGTGAGGGCACACGCAGGAAGGCAGAGGGAAGAGGCAGAGGAAGGGCAAGCTCAGATTAGGGCGTGTGCCAAAGTCAAATGAGTCTGAACCCATGGTGGGACAAACCAAAAACACCCACATCCTGAGAATGGTTGCAAAGATACAGCCTTTTCCCTTGTAGGTCCAGTGACTCCATCCTGTTCTTTCCTTTCCATTGGTTTATGATATTGTGACAACCCACTCAAGTGAAGTTTCTAGTGCTCATGAAGCTGCAGCCGCCTGCTGACTTCTAAAGTTCACTCTAGGTTCTATGAGTCGATGATACATGTAGGTCTGCAAATTACTTAACCAACTCTGGAATGAATGCAACTCATTGGCAGGCATTTTCTCTCAGGTTTAATAAGTTAGAAAAAGGTTTCTTGGTTTTTGTTTGTCTCTCTTTACTATTCAGCATCAACTTTGAGTGTGTTTTGGGCTGGGTTCCCGTAGAGTATTGCCCAGGAAGTTTTCACTCTCTTCATCCTTGCCTATCCACCTTGCATAAAGATGCTGAAGAAGGTGGGGGAAAAGTCACATACCTGTAACAGCCAGGCCTGTGTTTGCACCAAAGATCCACATGGTCAGTTCCTCAAAGCAGCAAGGAGGGGACAAAGTGGGCCAACTTCTGCAGGTGGATTCTGCAGAAATCCCTGGAGCTGGTGGCCAACCACATCCAAACCCAGCCAACACCACCACCAGAATAAATAAAGAAAAGTGAACCTCTCCACTTCAGTTTGTAATGGGGATAGTTCTCAGTTTGCAGACTCAGGTACCTTAGGAATGCAATTTTACTGCTCTTAATCGACTCATTTATATTTAAATATCCCATGTGATAAAGATTAACCCCATCTATTTCAGGTTTTTTCCACCCTCCTCATACCTCCAGAGGTGAGTTTAAATTCTGGTCCTCACTCAGTGAGTGCTGAAACCACCGGGCTTGGCCCACATAGGGGCGGCAGGTTGTCTCTGTTCTTGGGCTCCCCAGACGTTCGAGGGGTTTGCACAAGTCACTGTCCTGCAGGATCAAGTCTAGACCCAGGGCACAGCCTGCCTCCCAGGGTCCACTAACTGGCTGCCTCTCCTTCCCTTCCAACTCTCCTCTCCCCTCACCAAAGATAATACTGTCACCCCATTGGGGAGGGGGCATTAAGAGGACCTGGAGAAGGCTTCTCTAACTCACCAGGAATCCTTCTAAATCTTTTGTCTAAGCATTGAGTCCTTTGTTGTCCCCATGAGGACCAGGCCTTGGGAAAGACTTCTGAATTCTGCTATGTCACTTGCCCCCTGAGGCAATGAACATAGAATGCCCTAGCTGCCTGAGCAGGGGGATTTGCCATAACTAAAAGAAAGAAGGGGACAAAAACCCCCATGAATAACTGGAAATAGTATCAGCCACACTCCCCATCGTCCTTCAGTTGCCTACGTGTCCACAGCCATGTCTGTGTTCCCATTATGCTCTGTTGCTTTTGAACTGTTCCATCTAAAGTCCTTAGGAAAGACATCAAACAATTAGGTGCTGTGATTGCCAGTTGCATAGGGACTAGAGGAAAGGGCCCAAAGGGCTATTGGCTAGTCACATCAGGGTGAAACAGCAGGAACAGTTCAAGGAACAGTAAGTCATAGAATGTGGTCGAGATGTAGGGGTCAAGTCTGCCATTTATGTTTTTAAAAAGACCGGATTTAGATATTGACATACATAGGTATGTGGATGTACAAAAAAAGATGGGCTTCCACATTTTTTTCTCTATTGACTCTAATTATTTCCAATGAGAAAGTATAAAAATGAAATGCAGAGTGCAGGTAGAAAATGAGCAGCAGATAAAAGTAGAGAGGCAGGAAGGAGAAAGACATTCCTTCATGGGCAGTTCAATTTTTATCATGAAGTTGGTGAAACACAAGACAAAATTTAAGAGTGCTAATTAGCAGGTTCTGATTATTACATCAACACATGCTCATTGTAGGGAATTTGGAAACTATGAAGAAGTATGAATATAAATTTTAAATCATCAGTAATCCCCCCAATGATAGCCAGTGTGACATTTTGATATAGTTTCTACAGATTTTAATATAAGTATATGTAAAAAATGAATTCAGTAAAGTAGCAGGATATAAAATCAACACTCATAAATCTAATGCATTTTCATTCGTAAGTGATGCATTCTCTGAGAGAGAAATTAGGAAAACTACCCCATTCACAATAGCCTCAAAAAAAAAACTTGGGAATCAATCTCACAAAAGAGATGAAAGACCTCTACAATGAGGACTACAGAACACTAAAGAAAGAAATTAAAGAAAACCTTAGAAGATGGAAAGATCTCCCATATTCTTGGATAGGCAGAATTAATATAGTCAAAATGGCCATACTACCAAAAGCGCTATACAAATTCAATGCAATTCCAATTAAAATTCCAATGATGGACCTCATAGAAATAGAGCAAGCAATCATGAAATTCATTTGGAGGAATAAGAGACCCAGAATAACTAAAGCAATCCTTAGCAGGAAGAGAGAAGCAGGTGGTATCACAATTCCAGACCTTCAACTATATTACAGAGCAATAGTAACAAAAACAGCATGGTATTGGCACCAAAATAGACAGGTAAACCAGGGGTACAGAATAGAGGACACAGAAACAAATCCACATAAATACAGTTATCTCATACTAGACAAAGGTGCCAAAAAAGTATAATGGAGAAAAGAATGGCCTCTTCAACAAATGGTGCTGGGAAAACTGGAAATCCATATGCAGCAAAATGAAACTAAACCCCTATCACTCACCCTGTACAAAACTCAACTCAAAATGGACCAAGGAACTAGACCAGAGACCCTGCACCTAATAGAAGAAAAAGTAGGTCCAAATCTTCATCATGTCAGCTTAGGACCAGACTTCCTTAACATGACTCCCAAAGCACAAGAAATAAAAGCAGGAATCAATAATCGGGATAGATTCAAACTAAAAAGCTTTTTCTCAGCAAACAATCAACAATGTGAAGAGAGAGCCTACAGAGTGGGAGAAAATCATTGCCACACACACTTCAGATAGAGCACTAATATCCAGAATCTATAAAGAACTCAAAAAACTTTACACCAAGAATACAAATAACCCAAATCAATAAATGGGCTAAGGAAATGTGAAGACACTTCAGAGAAGAGGATCTGCAAGGAATCAACAGATATATGAAAAATTGTTCAATATCTCTAGTAATAAGAGAAATGCAAGTCAAAACTACCCTAAGACTTCATCTCACCCCAATTAGAATGTCTATTATCAAGAATACAGATAATAATCTCTTCAAAGTGAGGTATTGGAAATCTGCAGGGACACTATAAGTCTTTACAGGGAAACTGCAATCCCTCAGACTCGCACTACTAGGGGGGAAGATACACAAGCAACATGAGAAAGCACGGGAAGAAAATGTCCCAAACAAACCTAGACGATACATCAAGAGAACCCAAAGACAGCATGGTAGAAGGAATGACAGAAAGGGAGTTCAGAATGTTCATAATTAAAATGATCCGAGAAGAGAATGATGTGAAAAGAGAGCAAATTCAGGCTATGAATAATCAGCTAATAGAGCAATTGCAGGAAGCAAAAAATCATTTCAATAAAGAGATAGAAGTTCTAAGAAAAAAACAAACAGAAATCCTTGAAGGAAACAAGGAAATGAAGGAAACAATAAACCAAGTTAAAAACTCAATAGAAAGCATAATTAACAGAATAGATCACCTGGAAGACAGAACCTCAGACAATGAAGACAAAATATTTAACCTTGAAACAAAGTCGAACAAACAGAGAAGATGGTTAGGAACCATGAACGAAACCTCCAAGAAATATGGGACATCATGAAAAGACCAAATTTAAGAGTTATTGGGATTGAGGAAGG
>JAJEJO010001289.1:471178-505098 GCA_020662805.1 Glaucomys volans
GGGGGTAAGAATAATAACAGAATGTGTGACAGACATCATTGCCCTGTGTACATGTATGAATGCACAGATGGTGTGACTCTACTTTGTGTACAACCAGAGAAACAATAGCTGTACTCCATTTGTGTTCAATGAATCAATAAGTAAATTAAAGAAAAAAAGAATACAGGCAACAATAGGTGTTGGTGAGAATGTGGGGAAAAAAGTACACTCATACATTGCTGGTGGGGTTGCAAATTGGTGTAGCCACTCTGGGAAGCAGTATGGAGATTCCTTAGAAAACTTGGACTAGAACTACCATTTGACCCAGCTATCCCACTCCTTGGCCTATACCCAAAGGACTTAAAATCAGCATACTACAGTGATATACCCACATCAATGTTCACAGCTGCTCAATTCACAATAGTTAGATTGTGGAACCAACCTAGATGCCCTTCAATAGATGAATGGATAAAGAAACTGTGGTATATATACACAATGGAATATTACTCAGCCATAAAGAAGAATAAAATAATGAAATTTTCAGGTAACTGGATGGAGTTGGAGAATATCATGCTAAGTGAAATAAGCCAATCCCAAAAAACCAAAGGCCGAATGATGTCTCCGATAAGTGGTTGATGATACATAATGGCGGCAGGGGAAGGTAAGGAAAGAATGGAAGAAGGACGGATTGTGAGATGGAAATGAGGGGTGGGGAGGGGGAGGGAGAAGGAAAGTTAATAGAATGAGACAAACATCATTATCCTGTGTACATGTATGAATACACAAATTGTATGACTCTACTTCATGTACAATCAGAGAAATAATGGTTGTACTTCATTTGTGTACAATGAATCAAAATAAATAAATAAATAAAAATATTTTAATTATACAGGATCATTTTGTAAAATAATTTTATTTAGCTTCTGTATAATTTTAGCTTTGTTTTTCTGCTTACAAAAGTAATATACTTATAAAAAATGCAAATAACTTAGTAAAATTTTTCGTAATCTTCCCATTATAGTTAATTTTTTTTTCAATTTTTTTTTTTTTTTGGAACCAGGGATTGAACTCAGGGACACTTGGCCACTAAGCCACATCCCCAGCCCTATTTTGTATTTTATTTAGAGACAGGGTCTCACTGAGTTGCTTAGGGCCTCGCTAAGTTGCTGAGGCTGGCTTTGAACTCGCGATCCTCCTGACTCAGCCTCCCAAGTCCCTTGGATTACAGGCGTGCGCCACCATGCCTGGCTCCTCAATTTTTTTTTAAGAGAGTGTTCAAAAGGAGAAACTAAATGCTTCTTTAAATGGGATCACACTACACCAATGTTCATCAACTTACTCTTCTCATTTAGCCATCAAAATCTCCTGGTCATCTGATTTTATTAGTTGAAACACATCAGTTTGAATCTTTTTACCAGACACAGTTAAAACCTGGAGTACCTTATTTAACCAGTCTTTTGTTGATACACAAAGTATTTCCAAGTTTAATATTACATAATGCTTTAATGACTATCTTGATATACATATACATACACATATGTATATACACACATATATATACATGCGTGGACATATACAAGTATGCATGCATATGTGTCTATGTATACGTATGCGTGCGTGTAAGAGTGAATGAATACACATATAATATACATTCATTTGTGTGTGTGTTTGTGTGTGGTATGTATTTCCTGAGATGAAATTCCTAGAAATGAACTATTAGGTCAATTAGGAGTCACATTTTAAGTTTTAAAGGATATTCCCAAACTCCTCCAAAAATGGTACAGAAATAGAAAATCCCCACAGTACTGCTGTAGTTTGAATCTTAAATGTCCCCCAGTGCCCATCCCAGGGTGGGGAAATTACTGGGAGGAGGTAAAACTGTTAGGAGATGGAGCCTAGTAAAAGCTCCTTATTCATTTCATTAAGGGTGTCGCCTTGCAGGAAATTGTGGACCCCTGGTTTCTCTCTTCCTCTGCTTCCTGGCCATGAAGTGAAGTTTGCTCCACCACATGCTCCCCCATGATGAACTGCCTGCCTCAGGCCCAAAGTCTTACCTATCATATGTAGATCATGGTCAAAACCTCCAAAACTGTGAGCCAAGGTAAACCTTTTCTCTTTATAAGTTTATTATCTCATACATTTATTATAGTGACAGAAGACTAACACAAACAGGGTGTGTCCTTTGGCTAAACCTTGCAAACACTGGGTATTATCAATCTTTTAATACTTCATAATCTGATTGGCAATAGATAATATATTATTTTTTACAAATATTTCCCTGAGGTTGATATTTATTTACCTTTTTATTTTTGTTATAATTTTAATTTTTCTTTTCAAAGACATTTTTAATTACATGCAGGGTTCCAATATTATAAAAATGCTGACCTGAATTTAATTGGGAAACTTTCATTTTATATTTAAATGCAGAATCTATCTGTAATTTACTCTTGTTTAAAAAGTGAAGTGAGGATCCAGGTTATTTTAATAAAAATTTAATAAAGTGTTAAGATACATACAGAAAAGAGCACAAAACATAAATGTACAACTTGATGAATTTTCACGAAATAAACTCCTCATGTACATGCACATGATGTGCCATCAAGATCAAGCAACAGAACATGACCAACACCCTGGAAGTCCTCTTGATTTCCCATTCCAGTCATTACCTCCCCCAAGGAGCTACTACTCTCATGTACATCACCAGAGGTCAGTTATGCCTCTTTGTATGTTGGCTTCTTTTTCTCAGCATCATGCTTGAGATTCACCCATGTTTTCACACATAGTTATAGATCACTAATTCTCATTTCTGCATATATCACACAAATATGATTTCTTTATACAATTAATTATTCCATTGCCTCTGCAAATCTAGGTTGTTTCTAGTTTGAGGCCCATGTAAATAATATAAATGCTATGTACATTCTTACATATGTATTCTGGTAAACATATAGACATATTTCTGTGGGATATATACCCAGCAATGAAACTTGGAGTATAAGGTGTGTGCCCGTTCAGCTTTACCAGATCCTTTGATCAGTTTCCCATAGTGTCGTATCAGTTATGCTTCCACCAATAGATCATAACAGAACAACTGCTCCATGTTTTCATCAACATCGAGTATTTGACTTTTTAATTTCAGCCAATCTGCTGGATATGTAGAGATAGATATCTTATTAGTAGTCCGCATCTGCATTTCTCTGACTGGTGAAATTGAATAACTTTTAATAAGTTGATTAAACATTCGAACATCCCCTATGTGAAGTGTTTGTTGAAGTTTTTCACCCACATTCTATTGGGTTACTTGTCTTATTGATTTGTAGTTCTTTATAATATCTTCTATTCTGTGTCTTCACCTTTCATTCTTTAAATGGCATCTTTTAATGATCAGAAGTTCTTGATCTATCAATATTTTCCTTTAATGTAACAATGAATTCTGCCATTATGTATAATTTTAATGGACTAATAAAAATATAGAAAAATATTTTCCTTTCAAGTATTTTCATGTCTTGTCTAAGAAATGCTTGCCTATTCTAAGATTACACAAATATTCTCTTGTGTTTCCTGCCAAGAAATTTATGTCTTACCTCTTGTGTGTAGATCTACGATGCAGCTCAAATTGATTTTTATGAATGCTTTGAGGAAGATGTCAAAATTTATTTTTTGCTATGTGAATAGGAAGTTGGACCAGCACTAGTCATTGAAAAGTCATCCTTTATCGTATGTTAGTGTCAACCCTTGTTGTAAATCAGGTGTTTATAGGAGGCGCTCTTTCTAAATTCTCTAATCTGTTCCACTGAGCCAGAAGAAATGAAAATATGTCATCCTGAAATGTCCGTCTTTAACATAAAAATTATTTCTGGCTAATGATAATTGAGGTGCAATAAGCAAAGGAAAACCTTTCCCTACTCCCCCACCTTTCTTCCTAAAGGCAGGATATAAATTCTCCTTTACTTGGGACAGCTCTAGATTTTCAGCCCAGAGGCAGTACCACAGGACTTTACAAGCAAACCTTACTCCATAGTTATCTTCGTATATTTACTTTCTCATTAGTTTTCCTCCCTTTAAAGCCTAAAATTCCTTCTTTTCTCTACAAATTTATTGCTCTTTGCTGAAGATGCTATATAAAACAAAATTCTAAGCCACTGCCTTGAGTTACTTTTTATGGAGCTTTCTCCCATATGATGTGTATTTCACACATTAATAAACTCGTTTTTCTCTTGTTAACCTGGCTTTTATCCATCACAAGAACGCATGGGGGTTGAGAACAAACTGTATTTACTCCTTGATTGGGCCATTTGTCTATTCCAGCACAAATACCATACTGACTTAATTATAATAGCTTTATAATAAGTCCAAATATCTGAAGACATAAGTTTTCCCAGATGTCTTCTTATTCTTCAAGACTGTCTTATGTAATCTCGGTCTTTTTCTTTCCATACAGATTTTATAATCAGTTTTGTGATGTCCATTTTAAAAGACTGCTGGAATTTTTAATGGCTTTCATAATTTCAGGTTAATTTTGGGAAAACCGACATCTTTATAATATTGAGTCATCCCCATCTATGAACATGGTATATCATTCCATCTAAGTATTCCTTAATTTTGCTCAGTATGTCTTCCTGTTTTTAGTGTAGAGATCTTGCCCAACTTTATTGCATTTGTTTCTATGGATTTGTTGGAACTTTTTAAAAGTTTTTTTTTAAAATTTGTTCTAATTAGTTATACATGACAGTAGAATGCATTTCAACACATCATACATAAATGGAATATAACGTCTCATTCTTCTGGTTGTACATGATGTAGAATTATACCAGTTGTGTAATTACATATGCACATAGGGTAATAATGTCCAATGCATTCTACTAACCCTCCTTCCTCCATATCCCCTCCCCTCCCTTTACTCCAGACTCTAATCCAAAATACCTCTAGTCTTCCCTAGGCCCACCCCCCTTATTGTGAATTAGCATCCGCATATCAGAGAAAACATTTGGCCCTTGGTTCTTTGGAATTGACTTATTTCACTTAGCATGATATTCTCCAGCTTCATCCATTTACCAGAAAATTCAATAATTTCATTATTCTTTAAGGCTGGGTAATATTCCATTGTGTATATACCCATTTTCTTTATCCATTCATCTATTGAAGGAAAACTAGGTTGGTTCCCTAGTTTATCTATTGTGAATTGAGCTGCTATAAACATTGATGTGGCTGCATCACTGTAGTATGCTAATTTTAAGTCCTGAGGAGTGGGATAACTGGGTCAAATGGTGGTTCCATTTCAAGTTTTCAGAGGATTATCTATACTGCTTTTCAGAGTGGTTGCACCAATTTGTAGTCCCATTGTTGGAACTTTTTAAAGGCTTTTGTATATGATATTGGTATTTAAATTTTCATCTTCTATTTTTGTTTGTTGCTAACATATAAAAGTCCAATTGATTTCTCTTTTTTTCTGTTTTCTTTTTTGAGACAGGGTTTTGCTATGCTGCCCAGGCTGGCCTCAAACTCATGAGCTCAAGTAATTCTCCTACCTTAGCTTCCCAAATTGCTGGGACTACAAACAGGCACCAAGCCCAGCAAAGGACAACTGATTTTTTTTTTGTTTTGTATATAGCACCCTTGATAAATTTACTTATTAATTCCAATAATTTTTCTATAGATTCTTTCAGATTTTCTATAGACCCAATCATGCTGCCTGTTAAAGACAGTTTTCTAATCCATATGACTTTTAAGCCTTTCTCTGGCCTTGCTACAATGGCCATGTCTTCTAATGCAAAGTTAAATAGAAGTGGTGCTAGCAGACATCTGAGAGAGAAGACTTTCAATATTCCACCATTAAGTATTGTGCTTACTTCAAGATACTTTTAGGTACTTATTATCAGATTAAGGACTAAGACTTTTTTAAAATCATGAATCAATATTGAATTTTGTGAAATCCTCTCTTTTGGATCCACTGAGATGATAATATATTTTTCTTCTTTATTCTCTTACTATGAGGAATTGTCTTGATTGTTTTCAAATGTTAAACTACTCTTGTGAAGAAGGGATACTATGGATTAAACAGGGCCTCATGCATGCTAGGCAAACAATGTACCATTAAGCTGTATCCCTGGCCATTTTTATTTTGGGACAGTGTCTTGCTAAGTTGCCCAGACTGGCCTTGCACTTGTTCTTTTGCCTCAGCCTCCCAAGTAGAAGGGATTAGAGACATATGCCACCACAACCAACTAACTACTCTAGAATTCCTGAAACCTATCCCACTGGCTATGATAGATTAGCCTTTTTATGTATTGCTGAAATCATTCTGACTATATTTTGTTTAGGATTTCTGTATATATGTCTATGAGAGTTTAGTCTTTAACTTTCATTTGTTGTAATATCCTTGCCAAGTTTTGGTATGATGGTTTTTCTTTAGAATAAGCTTGGAAGTGCTAACTTCTTTTTCTACTTTCTAGACGAACAAGTAAGATTGATGTTATTACTTCTTTTAAATGTTTGGAAAACTTTATTATACAGATCATCTACATATAAATTTTTTTGTCTGCTATTTGGTGGGAAGGTCTTTGATAATAAAGTAAATTCTTTAGTATTGTGCTATTCAGATTTTCTATTTCTTCTTGTGTTTTGGTATGTCAGGTTATTCAAGGAATTCATCTATCTCATCTGAATTGTCAAATATGTTGGCATAAAACTTCATATCTTCTAACTAAGGATGCATCTTAAAAGTCTCAAAATCACTGAATAATAAATCTCTTATGAAATTATATAATACATTATCTGTATATAAATTTCATTTAATCAGTCATTAAAAACTATATATTGGCTCAAACAATGATCTAGCTATTCATTTATATTTATTCTTAAAGAATCTATCTTTCAATCTGTCTTCTTTCCTCTGGTCAGATTGTTCTGGTCCCCAAAGCACCTTCGATTTTTCTTGCCTACAAAGCATACTTTGTCCTTGCCCCTCCCCTGGAATGCTTTCTTCCTTTCTCCATGAATGTACCCTCTTTTGATATATACATCAAATCTTTCTTCCCCTGTGATAGCTTCCCCAATCACTACATTAGGATGTGTTATTTCTATCTTCCTATGTACTGGTACATATAAATAGCACTTTAAAAATGGTCCAGATTTGTCAAGAATTTTTTTCCTATTTTCTACAACCTCCTAAGAAGACTGGAAAGTCCTTGGTGAAGAGGCCTCTGTTTCATATTGCTGTGTATTCTTCTCAGAACCCACCCAATCCTAAAACCATAATTTCTACACTGAATAAATATTTTTTAACAACTGCCTGATTAAAGCTACCATCCCTCTTTCTATCTTCTTTTATCTCTAAGGAATGAACAGCAACAGAAGAAAAAGCAAAAAAGAAATAATGTCTGTGGTTTGTGATGTGGATTCTTCCCTGTAGACGAGTAGCCATCATTTGGGACTGGTTAGAAGCACTTAACACATAGTACCCTGAATGATGGAGCTTTGGTTTCAGGCACTGTGGAAGGTGAAACAGACATCCTCTCTGTCCTCATAAAGCTCACAAATTTCTTTTCCAGTGCTATAACTTATTATTCCATTCTGTCCCTAGTGGATTTGGATTGAAATAGATCCTTAATTTTAATGTAATCATTTTTATTAATCCTTTCTTTAGTGAAAGCTAAAGTTTTTGCATATTATTTAAGAATCCTTCCCTATGCAAAGATCACAAGAGATATATCTTATTATTCAAAACGTTTCTAGTGTTTCTTTTCATAATTAAGTTTTTCAATCCCTTTGAAATTGATTTTTATGTCTTATATAAAGTTATAATCAAATTATATTTTTTCATATGCATACCCATCAGACCCCATATCATTCACTGGAAGGTTCAACATAGCAACAGTCCAGAAATGCAAAGTAGCTTCCAGGTTTTATATTTGTTCTAGGGACTATGTGTTTATCCTTGAATCCATACCATGTTGTAATTATTACAATAGCAATACCCATATAGCAAGCCCTCTGACCTAGTTCTTCTTTAAAATGTCTTATCTGTTCTCATTTAACATAGCTATGATCAATGCTAGTTCTATTTCTCTTGGTAGTTTGTTTTTGGTTTTGGTTTTTGGTTTTTATGCATTTCTCCCTAAGTATTTCAAGTCTTTTCAAAACAAGGCTCTCAGGACCCCAGATTCAAGTATGCTCCTGGACTTGGTCCATTGCTGCCAGAATCTTAGGGAGCCTGGTATACAGGCTTGGGTTATTTATTCACCAACAATAAACCCCAGGATAGAAAATGTGAGGAATAGGACTCCTTCCTCCATGGCATGTGTTGATTTCAGAGGCCAAGGTGGTCAATGTGGGAAAAAATGGAATTTTCCTGGGAACTGGGCTGTAATGAGAGGTACCAGTCATGATCATAACCTACCGTCTCTTCCCCACTCCTTTCCCTTCAGTTTCTGAAGGCAGAAAATAATCTTTGAAAATACTTAATAACAATTCCATAAAACAAAAACACATGCTTCCAAAGCACTGCTTTTGGATATTCTGAGTTTCGTTCAGCTGGTGGATGAGCTGATTGATACTTTCACCCCAACAGCCCATCTCCTTAAGGAAGCCCACTCTATTCTTGGTAGCATGAGGGGCCAGAGAGAGGTGGAAAGAGTGCAAGAACCAAGCAATCTCCTGGAAATACTTCCCTGGGAGGGCAATTTCATGAATGAGGTCTTCCAGGCAAATGACACCAAACCTCCATAGATGTTCCTCAACCACTGTGTTGTCTGTCAGGGGGATGGTCTTATTCTTGGCCCTCGCTTGTCCACATTTCAAGATGAGTTCCTGGACAATCTTCAGATTTGGAAATCCCCAGGTCACATAAGGTTCTACTATCCGTAGCATCTTTAGGTTTTGGGGTGACATTGACAAAGACATCACTAAACATTTTTTTGAGACAGTCTTTCAATGGTCCTCTGCACCAGTAAACTCGCCCCATCAAGTCTTCGCATGTGAACAACAAAGGTCAAGGAATGTTTATCAGGCAATTCCAAAGCATGAGGTTTCACTCCAAGTCATCTGAGGGGCACTTTGTCACGTTGCTGCCGCCAGGAATCACGTAGATGATTCTACGTTACTTAAATCTGAACTCGTTGCCTTTCCTCTGCTTCTCTGCCAAAAGCACCTGCTTTTCCTGGGTAGTTCTGAGGGCCTGATGAGCCTTTCTCTTTCTCAGGACATTTTCTGGAACCACAGAGATCTTCCTTGCTCTTCCTCCTTGGTCTTCCCAGTGCTGTCATTATGGCTCAGGCTGTAGGTCTTCTGTTGCTGTGGTTTATACAGTGTGTTGTTCTTTGGTGCATAAAAATTTCAAACTAATATTTTCCTGGGGAAAAGAACTTTTATATTCCTAATAATGCTTTAATCATAATGCCTACTTTAATCCGATATTTTGCTTCTTATTTAACAGTATGCATTTTCCACCCTTTTACCTTCATTCTCTCTGTAACTATATGTTATAAATGGATCTTCCTCAGGAAGCGAGGCTGTTACATACTCTGCTTCCACTCTTCTTGTGCTTATTCTAGAAATTAAGACATGCATTGTTAACCTAGCCTGAAGAGAGTCATCTTCACTCTCCTTCCAGGAAACATGAGAATGCTTTTGACTCCTTTTGCCTCCTTTCTTAACTTACACGTCATTTTTGTCTTAATTTCAATTCCATCTATTTTAGCCTACAAGATAATGAAATTGTGAAGTATCATTGTTCATCTCCATTTACCTGCATATCTGTTGCTTTTTAACATCCTTATTTCTTGTTGTTTCTCACCTTTTCCACCTGGAATCACTTTTCTTTTGCCTACAGGATATCAATTAAGATCACCTTTAGTGAGGCAGATACACTGAAGTGGTGGAACACTCTACATTCTTATTTATAGGAAATGTTTTTATTTTTCCATTATTCTTGAAAGATATTTTCTCTGGGCATAGAATTCCACGTTGTCAGCTGTTTCACTTACAGACCTTACTATGCTGTCTCTGGCTTCTGTGGTTAGGGTTAAGAAGTATGTAAAACACTCTTTCCAAGGTAATTTGCCTTTTTTTATTTGCTCTGGTTGGTTTCAGCATTCTCTCTTTGCCTTTAGTGTTCTAAATTCAGGGTTTAATCAATTTGATCAATTCTGGGAAAATCTCAATCATATTTCCTTGAATAGTTGCTTCTGCCCTGTTCTTTCTTTCCTCTCCCTTTATGAATTCCAACTAAGTACGTGATAGTCGGAGTTTGAGATGTGGATTCTTCCCTGGAGATTCTACCTCCATGTCTCTTAACCTCTCCTCCATATTTTCTTTTTGACTCCTTGTTCAGAATTCTGGATAGTTTCTTCTGCTTTGTCATCCATTAATCCCTTTTTGATCTTTTCTAATAAGCTATTTAATGGTAAGCTATTACATTTTAAAATTTTAGTTTTGTATTTTTTATTTTGTAGAAATTCTGTTTGGTCTTTTTCAAGTTTGCCAAGCCACTTTTAATTGCTACCCATTCATTGAGGATAGGCACAAGTTTGCCTTTATTTCTATGAACACAATAAGCACAGCTTTTTGTCTCTATACTTGCAACACCTAAAGAATTTGAGTCTTGTATTTGTCCTGTTCATCACTTCTACTCTTTCATCATATTTTATTTTCTTCTGTGCCTTTTTCTTTCTGATGATACCATTCATTGAGCCTAGAAAATTAGGAAGAAGGTAGATTCCTGCAAAGAAGACTCATCTTTGAGTCAACCCTAGATACTCTCCCAGGTATCTAGGGTTGATGTAGGGTATAAAACCAACCTGCAACTACCTACACCAAGTTCATGGCTTAAGATTCTCTGAAGTTGAGGTGATAATAAAACCATCCTCAAAATCTGTGAAAAGGCTGGCCAGTGACAGGAGTTACATTTCCTTTTTCTTTTGGTTCTGCTCAAAACCAAGGCAACCTTCTCTGCCTTGGGGTGAGGACATGGTTTTACTTCTGGTTTACCCTTTTCCTCAGAAGTTACAGATTTATATGGAGATGGTCTCCTATGAGACTCTCACCTTGCGCAAGCCATGTACTTTGGCTCCTAACCTCCTTGTACCACAGGGCTGCCAAAACCACAGTCCACATTCGGATCAACAAATGTTCTCAGGGCAAAAGCAACTTAGATGTTTTAGTGTTTTATCCAGCTCTCTAGGTTCCCACTTGATCATAGATTTTGGCCTGGTAGTTCCTTTTTATCATCTCAGTTTTTAGTACTTTAAAGGAAATCTAAAATGTTTTCGACCTTAAAAACATTTTCAACATTTTAACATTTTCAGGGGGAACTTTGGTTCAAATAACCTAGCCCACCACTTTCAGAAGCAGAAATCTACCAATTCTTTTCTTCACTGTCACTGATTAGACTAAGTTTTGCTGGACATCTACAGTATTTGCTTAGCAGAAGAGGGGACATGCCAAGGATGACATATTCTCACATCCCAAAGGCTGTCATCCCTGCTACTGCGGGGATAAAATGCTTCCTACAAATAAGCAGCTCACCTATGTGATATTGCAAATTCTCTTCTTTTTTTTAAATTTTAGGTCATTGTACACAAATGGAGTACAACTATCATTTTTCTGGTTGTACACAAAGTAGAATCATACAATTTGCATGTTTATACATATACATAGGGTATAGATGTTTGTCTCATTCTATTATCTTTCCTTCCCCACCCCCTCCCCACCCCTCATTTTCCTCGATACAATCCATCCCTTCTCCATTCTTCCCGTGCCTCCCCGACCCCTGCTATGTGTCATCAACCACTTATAAGAGAAATCATTCGGCCTTTGGTTTTTTGGGATTGGCTTATTTCACTTAACATGATCTTCTCCACTTCCATCCATTTACCTGCAAATGTCATAATTTTATTATTCTTTATGGCTGAATAATATATATGCAAATTCTCTTCTTTTGTTCTCTGAACCAAACTATATATCCAGCTACACCTCTAATCCCATAAGGTATGGGATTACAGCAAGACATGTAGCTTTTTCACATCAGGGTATACTTTCCGTCTTAAAATATGACATTTCTGGTACTTTCTAAGAACTGTTGCTGCTGGGCTCTATATTTTTATACTGTTTCTCTTCACTTCCTACCACATGGCTTGCACCTAAGCTCATCTACTTGGAACAGTCTTGGCACATATTTTGAAATCTATGGATTAAATTTATATCCTGCTTTTTCTTTTTTTTCTTTTTCATTTTTTTTTTTTTTTTTTTTTTTTTGGCAGTGCTGGGGATTGAACCCAAGGCTTTATGCCTGCAAGGCAAGCACTCTACCAACTGAGCTACATCCCCAGCCCCCTGTTTTTTCTATAAATGGAGTTTTCAAAGTTTTTTGTTTCATTTTCCTTGTTGCTTTTGAATATTTCCCAGGCAGAAAAGTGGAAGTACAACCCATCACAGCAAAGTTTGCACTCAGAGGTTCAAGTCCTCTTGGCTCCTCTCTTTCTCTCACATCTAATACCCAGAACATCCTTTGTCAAGTCCACCTTAAGATATAGTCAGACCTTATCCACTGCTTGCCACCTCCACCTCTGTCCTGCCCAAAGTTACCATTGTATCTTATGTGGACACACAGCCTCCTATTTGGTATTCCTCATTCACCTTGGCTGCTTTATATTCTCTTCTCCATACATTTTTTAACACACAAGCTAGATGATGTCACATAGGCTCAAAATCTTCAAATAGCTTCTCACTGTGGAATAAAATCCAGTCTTCAATGCAGCTTGAGACCTTGCAGTCTCCTCTCCTCCTCTCCTATTTTCTGTTGCATTCCAGCCACCATATCCTCCTTGCTCTTCACACATGTCAAGCATACTCCCACCTCAGGGCCTTTGCAGTTGCCGAATCCTCTGCAGGGAAAGTTCCATCACAAGGTTTTCTTGTGGCTCACTCCTTATTTCATGTACAGCTCTGCTCAAATATCACTTTATCAGGGGCCTTCCTTGAACAACCTAACATAATGTCACTGCATAATATACCCACTCTCTGTCTCTGTACTCAGTTTTATTTTTCTTCTTGGTACTTATGACCACTTTGCATATTTTATATGTTTTTGCACTTTTGTTTGGAGTTGTCTGTTTTCCTTCACCGAAATGAAAGCCCTAGAAGAACGGGATTTCTGACTGTTTTGGTTCACTGACAGATCACAAGCCTCTAGGATAGTGCCTGGCATTATGGTGAATGCTGAACAGATATCTCTGAGCCAATGCTGTAGATGGAGGAAGTCCTTCCTGCCTGAGACACCTTAGTTCACTGATTCAATATCCAAATTCCAAGTTAGTCTGTTGTGGTCTAAAAACCCATCCAGAGGACAATTATTCACAGCTAAGGGTTGTAGGGAGGGGAATGTGGGTGTATCTGTCCACACACCTAGTAGAGTCACCCTCTCTGGGCTGTCTACAAAGTGGGGGAAATGCTGGGAAGTTTTAATTCAAACACAGAACAAGCTTTCTCTGATATACCTTCGACACTGGCAGAGAGAACGTACATAACTTCTATTAGATGCCTCTAACTCAAATGCCTTCAGAGTCCTGGCAGGTAATATAAATGAGTAAGGAGGGCAAGGTGGAAATAACAGCAAGCAGGGGAATTCTATGCTACATCCAAAGAGAGCAGCCACTCTAACTAGTGCCAAGGAGGAATGGGGACCCAAGGTTGCCAGATCTTCTGATGGTTCAAGAAAGAGCAGAAATCTGTATTTTAGTATAAAATCTCCCACTTTTTAAAAAATGACAACTAACTCAATTTTAAAAATTCTATGCAGACCAAATAAAACACATCTCCTGACCAAATATGGCTCAGGGCTATCAGTGTGCAACTTCTATTTTATATAGTCAGCTCAAAAATAGGACACAGGTAATTTATCACACTCAAAAGCAAAGTTTCCCAGGGGGTTCAGTGGGAAGATTTCATTAGCTGGAGTAACCAGAACCCTCAGTTCCCTTTCAAAACCTCCATCTTCGCTACCAATTCTGGTACAAACTCCCACCAACTTTAACGATCAGAAAACATCTGGGCTTTGGAATCAAAAGGTCTGGTTAAAACCCAGTACTATGTCTTAGCGAGCATTCTTTAACCTCTATAAACCTTAGTTTCCTAATCTGCAAGATGGGAATTTTAATTCCTACCTAGAAGAGTTCTAAAGAATAAATGAAAGTAATGAGCCTGGCATATAATAGAGGCACAGACAGATAATAACTATTATTAGCAGTCTAGAATTTGCCTTCTCCAAAGAAAATCATGGTACCTGAAGATCCAACAATTGCGATCCACAATGTTCATAATAAGCTAATGCCACCTACTCCTCTTTGTGGAATAAGAAGAGAATAAAAATGCTTTAATAAATAGAATAAGGATGGGAGATACAGCTCTGCAGGAGCCCAGGTCTTCACCCCAATGTACCTACTTGTGAACTTAGTCCAGAAGGTGTAAGTTTTTGTAGAAACCAGTACTAATTAAAATTCATAGACATCAATTATCTGATTATTCAAGAACTCTCACAACTCTTGAAGCCATTTTTCTGTATGCACATTACAACACGGCACTGAGTCAAGTGAAGGCATGCCAGTTCCCCAGAGGCCTGAAGGAACGAATCCTGTAGCTCAGGGAGTCACAATGGGGAAAGAAAGCCCTGTCTACAAGAAAGCCCTGTGCACAGCAATGCCTTCTCCATACCAGGTAGACCTGCAGCAGCTGAGTGGGAGTCCTCCCTCCACTGAGAGACTCAGGGAAGAAGCAACCCCTGCAAAGCCTGTTGCACCACCCCTGGAAAGCCTGCCTTCCCCATCCCACCCACCCTGTGCTTTTGCAAGAGGTGCAACTCCATGAAGAGGCATGAAGTGTGAGAAAGGATGCATAAGACACAGTGCATAGCGAGAGAGTCACAAGGCAGGAAGGGGCTATCCCAAAGGGAGCACAAGAAATGT
Organism: Glaucomys volans; assembly: GCA_020662805.1. Lineage (NCBI taxonomy): Eukaryota > Metazoa > Chordata > Mammalia > Rodentia > Sciuridae > Glaucomys > Glaucomys volans. The sequence goes on from JAJEJO010001289.1 coordinate 486,115, forward strand.
GCTCTCTCGGAACCAAGAGAACCCTTGACAGCTGAGTCCAGAAATGTGTTTCAGCCATCAGAGAACACTCAGTAGGCTTCTCTACCCAAGAGGTTTAAAAAGACAGGAATTCATCTCTGATCCACTGTACTTTCCACCCAGGAAGGGCTGAAACTCCAACCCCCATGCCAGATTTGTCTAATCTATTCCTATTTCTCAGACCCTCATGGCTCCTATAATCACGTGTATCCATTATCAGTTTTCCTCTGGGGAAACCCAAGTACCAGAAAACCACTTACCTCCTAGTAAGCAGGTGATCAGTAATCATTTGTGCTATTTCTAGGTTTAAGAAAAGGAAGCTTCAGGACTAGAGGTGTAGCTCAGGGACAAAGAACTTCCCTAGCATGCACAAGGCCCTGAGTTTGCGCTCCCACACATAAAGGGGAAAAAAAAAAAAAAAAAACAAGAGAAAAAGGGAGGGTCAAAGGTGGGATAGAGCAGCTGACAATTGCTGAAGATGTGCTTTGGATAAACAGGGATTCAGAATATTTTTTCTGAATTCCTGTGTATGTTTAAAATTTTCCATAACGAAAAAGCTATTAAAGGGAAGAAGGAGGACACGAACACAACTTGAAAACAAAACTGTTGTCAACTCTCTACACTGTACTGGACATAGAACAATCGGGAAAGTGCTCTGGGCTCTTAGATCCACAGCCTTGAAGGTCATGTGCTCCTGGAGCAGAGATTATATCTTCTAAGCACCACACTCAATGTCCTCAACAAAATAACCTTTGAAAAGTTCCCTAGAACTTTTCAAAATTATTCTGGCAGGTCCCAGCTTCCCTTCTTGGCCTGTACACCCTCTGCCTCCACAAATCACCTCTCCAGCCTCTTCCCATCACAAGAGCCTCTACTCCCTGTTCCAAACTACTGTGTTGAGCAATTCAGTCACTGAAACAGTTCCTGGGTGGCAGCCGAATGCCTGGGTTTCAGCCACTTGTTTAGTTGAGTCTCCCCCTGGATGTCAGATGTGAGGATTCTTGCTTTCACTTTTAAGGAGTCAAGGAATACTTTGTATTTTCTTTGCCTTCCTCTTTTCTTCAACTTCAATTTGCTCTTCATCAGTTTTTTTTTTAACCTCAAGTGGAGTTTCACAACTTTAATACTATTATCAGTCCAGATAATTCTTTGTGGAGGCACTGTCCTGTGTATTACAGGATGGTCAGCAACATCTCTGGTCTCTACCCACTAGATGCCAGTAGCACATATGCCACCCCCAATTGTAACAACCAAAAATGTCCCAAGGTTTTGCTAAATGTTCCCTATGGGCAGGGAGAGTCCCTGGGTTGAGAACCACCAGCCTTAAAGATATTGAAAAAATATGACCAAAATTGTCCTAATTAATAGTAATTATTGGGCTGGGGTCGTGGCTCAGCGGCAGAGTGCTTGCCTGGCATGTGTGAGGCACTGGGTTCGATTCTCAGCACCACATATAAATAAGTAAATAAAATAAAGGTCCATCAACAACTAATGAAAACATTTAAAAATAATTATTATTATAAATTATATGTAATAATATAATATAATAATAATATGCAGTTTATTTCCACATATGCTATTAGACAATGTATTTCAACTTACAAATTTATAAAAATGAATATTTAAGAAATGTTGTATCCTAAGCCAGAAATACATAAAGTAACAAGAAAAAGATGAACTTAACATTGGCAAATACGTTTTCTTTGCCTTGGTGGTTTCCTGTGTGAGTCTTATTTGCTTCTCCCAAATGATCCTGTTTTCCAGTCAATGTGGTCATCAAAGCATCTCGCCCCCAGCCCACTTGGAACACCACACAATCTGAGTTTAAATTGGAAAGAAAAGCTTCCAATGGCTTTCTCAGCACTTCCCATGACGTGTGCTGGCTCTCCAGCACATATTTAGCAGGGGTCACTGGAGAACAGAATCCCCCAAAAGAGCATTTCTCAACAAAATCAGGGGTAAAAAAAATGTATTGCCAATGTTCTAGTGGTCCAGCTCTGAAGCAGTCGCACCCAACTCCTCTGCATAACCCAGGGAAAGTAACATCCTTTTGCATCTGAAACTCTCCATTCCTAGAGCTCCTATTTCCAATCCTGCCTTCAAGACATGGGGGTCCAATGGATGCTCCAACGCAGACTCCACCTCTCACCTCTCTCCTCTCTGTCACCTCCTGCACCTCTGAGGCCAGAGAAACACCCAATTCCCAACTTGACCAAGAAGTTTAGCAGGAGGTTAAAGCAGCCAATGTCAGAGGCTGCAACACCCATGGGGAAATGCTGTTATTTTTCTTCGTTAGGCAGAGGGAGTTTCCCACTCTATTTAAATGGACACTCCCTTCTTGAGAAGAAAATCTGTTTACTGGTCTGCAGAGGCCTTGCATTAGCAGCAGTCTATTACACAGCTTTGGGAAATATGCAGACAAAACTGCCTCTCCTCCCCACACCACTGACTTCGCAGTTCCATCAGTGACTCTCCCAAGCCTCCACCCTCTCATACTCCCAGGAGATGCCTATCTCTGATGCTGTCATCCGACAGTCACCGGATGTAGGGGGAGATGTCATCGGGGGTCTATTTCTTCCTATTCTTCTATAGTTTCCCATTCCCTACCACTGAATACAGCTCTGTCTTCTTTGATGCCTGTATTTGTGAAGCAGACCAAATGTTTACTCCTGGAGGTGTCCAAGCAGGAGTAGGATGAGCAAACGTGCCCACTCAAGGGGGCATTTAACTGCTGGACAGATGATGGAGCAAGAAAGAAGAGGGTGTTTAACTACATGACTTAAAGCTTCCTTTCATTCCTGACTTTCATGATTCTGGGACTTGTTGGTCTGTGATTCAGATCCAAGCACAAGCCTCCTGCAAGGTGATACTCAATATTATGCTATGCCTTACAGAGGAGGACATTTCATTCTTAGGTGCATCAACCTGCTTTCTTCCACTCCCCAGAGTTGTAAGGCTAGTTAGCTCATCTATTTAAATGACTATTCCATCAATGAGGAAATGGGAAGTAGGGAGATGAGGCATTTTAATCAAAATCATAGATGAGATAGTGGCAAAGTCCAAAATAAGAACTCCTAACTTGATGCTTGTGATGACACTGTGAAGCACTTTTCTCCCCATGATGCAGAATGCAACACTGTACAAACAACAGGTAGAAATAACACTGACTGAAAGAAGGCAGAACTGCACACTAGTTAAGTATTTGGACTCTGAAATCAGGTTGCATAGACTAGGCTCTCGCTGTCATTTGCTTAATTATGTGACCTGAGTTAACCAAGGGGGCTTCAATCTAACTGTCTTAAACATGGGGTAATGACAGTCCCTTATAGGATGGTTGTGAGAATTAGATAACTCAATAACTGTAAAGCACTCATAACAGTGCCTGTAATCCCAGAGGTTCAGGAGGATGAAGCAGGAGAACCACAAATTTGAGTCCAGCCCTCAGCAACTTGCAAAACCCTGTCTTAAAATTAAAAAATAAAAAGGGGGACTGGGAATGTGACTCAGTGGTTAAGCACCTCTGGGTTCAATCCCTGGTACCAAAAAACAAAAACAAAAACAGTGTGCAATAGATATGCTAATAAAATATGACATCATTATCATCCTAATAGCTCTACTATAATCCCCAAATATAACAAATACCTTGCTTTTAAAAATACAGACTGGCAAATCAAAACTGAATCATGTTATCCTGGAACCTACTCCAAAAAGAAATCAGTATGGAGCATAAATTCATGTGATATTAATCCAAAAAATATTTAAGTGACATAGTGACTGCAACCATTACTACCAGGAGGAATGACCTTGTAAAACCTCATAGATCAAAACCATTTTAACACCTACTGCACCAAAGAAATTTTTTTAAATTACTTAGCCCCTAGCAGTAATTATCTAAGTAAAGTGGGCTGCAAATCTGTTAGAGAATTTTTTTTGCTGTGATAATATTTCTAGTAAATGGCTGCTTCTATATTAAAAGTACTGGTATTGCAGAACTGGCATACTAATAGAAAGATTATTATAGAACCGCTATTAAAATGAATTAGATATTATTAAAGATTCAACACTACAACAGTGCCTGATTACAAAGGATTTCAAGCCTATTGCTTAATGGGCAGATGAAAGTGCTAATTAAGCCCCCTCTTAAAGGATGTCCCCAGGCAGGTCTGTAAACCACAGGTGGCAAGAGGTCTTCAAACTAAATGAGGAACCAATAATGCCTATCCAGTTGGATAAGGTCCTACTGGGAAGATGGGGAGGGAACAGGAAGAGCTAAGGTTTTCTGCACTGGAGGGGTAATCTAGTAAAGTAGACAAGTATTCAAACTTAATTTGAACCTCGGTTTTCCCCTTAACTGCTTCATCAGCAACACTTGGAATCCTCCTTTGCTTGAGTGAAGAAAACCAAAGAACCGCCATAGATTGGAAACCTTCAATAAACAACACAATCAGGGAGAGGCAGAAAAGGCTTTGCCATTACTACCCAAATCTTCTCAAGCAACCAGACCACACTCTCTTCGCAGGCACCTTGGCCAACAGCATCTCTCGCTGCAAACACAGCCTAAAGCTCTCAGTGCTTCTTAAAAAGAGTTGCTAGACTACAGGCATCAGCCTTGCGTTTCAGGATCTATTTCGCTTTCCCACCTCGTTAATTAACTAATCAGGAATGGCAAAGCACCTCACAGATATGAAGTGTCAGAAAAATGCTAAATAAATTCGCGTACCTGGTCTAAATGTCAATACTAAATTAAGAAGGGGGAAGGGTGAGAGACTGAGCTGTCCCCAGATTGCTGCAATCCGGGGCTCGCTATCGTAGAAGCGGAAAGACCCGCGTGTCCTGCAGCAGCCTCCGGCCCCAGAGCACAGCTCTCGACAGGACTTCTGGAAGAGAAACCTGGACCAGGGCCACCCCAGGGCAAAGGCAACGCCGCTCACGAGGCGCATCCTCGCTACTCAGCCTCCATCTCCCCGTATCTCTAGGATGTCAACAAACCCGGACCACAAAGTGAAAACTTTCCTGGCCCCCGAGGTCGTGCCAGGTCTCTGCCCCTTGCTTGGGAGCAGACAGGTGTGGGACTGAGATGGAGACCCCCGCCCCCAGTCCCAGAGATTGTGGAATCCGCCCGGGAGGGGGGCTCAGGACCAGCTCCCTACGCCTGGAACCGGAGGGCGGCCGGGGACCCGGGCTGCAAGGCGCGGCACCTTAGATTGCGTGGGGAGGGGGGATGGGGAGGACTGTTGTCCCGCCCCCCGGGACCGCCCCCGGCGGCAAGGGGAGCCGCGGTGCTGACACAGCCCGGAGGGGGCGCCCGCGCGGCGGACCGATTCCGAGAAGGGGGTCGCGATGGTTCGGCAGCCACAGCCGGCCTTACCTGCGCGCCGGGCGGAGACACGGGAGGTGGCTCGGAATGCCTGATGGCGAGCAGCTGGCAGCAGCCCTGGCAGCCACCAGGGCCACAGCGTGCAAGGAGCCGCGGTGGCGGCGGCGGCGGGCGCGGACTGACAGCCCCAGGCCCCGCCTCCAAGCCGCGGGCCCCGCCCCCTCCGTGGCCTCGCGACTGGCCCCGCCTCCTCCGCCCACCGCCGGGGTCAAGCTCGGTCCACCGGCGCGGAGGGCGGGGGGGCTCAATTTCGATTGGCCCAGGAGATGTTCGCCCCGCCCCTTCCCCGCCCCCTCCTTGGCGGGAAGCGGCGCGTGCGCAGTGGCCCGGAGGGGGGGGAGCGGTTACGCTGAGTGCGGTTGTTCCTGGTCTGCGGCCGGCGGTACCCGAGCATCTTTCCTTGTCCGGGAGGACTGGGAGCCCTGGGGTAACCTGAGGAGCAAGGAGTCAGACTCAGACTTTGCGATGAATGGTCCTCATTCACCTGTGAACAAATCTGCGGGAGGAAACCAACCCTGAAATGAGCCACAGGCTCAGACCAGAGGAGACCCCAGAAGTATGAACCACATCAGAAAACAAGCCAGCCGGCCGCGACCCCGCTCCGACCGGTCTAGGGTGCGTTATTCACGCGCTGAATCCGCTCTCAGGCAAGCAAGTGTGAAGAGTGCGCGGATGTCTAGGAGAAGTCGAGGTTAGCAATCAGAGTGAGTGACACGGAAGGAAGTAACTCCTCTCTTCCAGCACCTTTTCTACTCCCCTTTTTACCTCTCCCATCTCTCCCTCTGCACTGGCTCCCTAGCTCAGACGGTAAACAAGATCAAGTCACTCGCAACATAAGCCAGTGAGACCCACCAATTCCATTCCTAGTTAAATATCCAAGAGATTATGTTCACACACACATACACACAACCCTGTACGCAAATGTTCACAGCAACATATTCACAAGGAAAAAAAGTAGAAACAACTGAAATATCTGTTGATTGATGAATGGATATGCCAATTATGGTTTTTACATGCGACGGAATAGTATTTGGTTATAAAAAGAATAAAGTTCTAATACATGCTACAACTTGGATGAACCTTGAAAACATACAAAGTGATAGAAGGCAGTCACAAGACTACACACAGTGCGCTATTCCACTTATATGAAATGTCCAGAACAGGCACATCCACAGATACAGAAAGTAGATGAGTGGTTGCCAGGGAGGGGCTAGGAGGAGGGGAGAATTAGGATTGACTGCTTCATAGGTACAGAATACTGGTCATGATTGCACAACTTTGTGAATATACTAAGTACCACGGAATTATATACTTTAAAAGAGTGGATTTTATACATCTGAGTATCTTCATTTAAACATAAAATTAAACAACCAGAACGAAACAACTCCCTCCATACTGTGCCCCCTTCAGTTAACCAGCCATTCTCATCAAAGATTTCCACAAGGATGCCCACTCATTTTTACCCCCACTTCCTTGCCTTCTATTTACACATTAACTCCCTATAATGTGGTTTCTGCTAGCACCAGGACCCAAATCCACTCACTCCTTGAAACTATCCTTTAGCTCTGGCCCTGCACATTCCTCATTCTCCTTCCTTCCATTCTTGCTGTCTTTTCCACTTTCTTTCTTGGCTCCTTCTAGAATTCTTCCTCAGTTATGGGTCTCATACCCATGAGTTCAGCTACTGTGCTTCACCTTCTAACATCCACCTGACATCCAACAGCGTTCTCAAACTTGGTGTGTTGTAAGCATCTTGCCATCTCCCTCCCAATCCTCTCTCTCCTCTTCCATAGTGATAGCTATTACCACTTCCTGGGACCTGGGAATCATCCTTGATTCTGCCCTCTGCCCTCTTCTAGAATCAGTCACTAGTTTTCAGCTCATAAGTTTTCTTAAATCCCTCCATTAGCTATTCATACTACCATAGCTCTCAACCATCACCCCTCTCCCTCATCTTTTGCCTTTTAAACCCTTGGTCTTTTTTCCTCTTCAGCCTAGCTTGCAAACAGCTATTGAAGTGGGTACCCATTGCTTTAGCTAACATACCCAGCATTTCTTCCTTATGGTAACAACACCCTGATTTTGCTTTGGGAATCCACCCTCTCCTATAAGATATAGGCTTGTGGAGACTGTGAACTTTAAGCCAGGTGTGGTGGAGCACATCTGTGTTCCCAGTTACTCAGACGGCTGAGATGGGAGGATCACTGCAGTCCAAGTGATTGAGATCAGCCTAGGCAACAAGGAATACCCTGTCTCAAAATAAATAAATAAAGAAATAAGGAAAGAGAAAAAAAGAAAAGAATATTCGAACCAAGCTGCTGACTTCACCCAGCCCAGGCTGGGTGTTCCCCTATAGAATATCATACAAAATACATCTAAGACACAAACCATGTCTTTGTATTACTTAACACTCTTCAGTGGCATCCTACCAGCTATAGGACAGACTCCAAGCTCATAACCCAAGCCCAGATCCCCATGGCCAGCTCCTGCCTGCCTCCTAGCACCTCCTCTCCCTACTTTCTGCCTTGTCCTTATATGTTGCTGCCCTCTGCATTTTTCTGGTTTTGTGTAAACTTGCTTCAGGGTTTCATGCCTCACTATTCATGATCCCCTCTGCAGCACCCCTTTGCCTCCCACTCAACTAATGGCAGAAAGCATTCCCCATCTCCTCCTCCTTCCAACATCTTGCCTTCTTCTCAAAGCACCTCATTCTTCAGTGATGGCACTTTTTTTAAGATTGAAAAAATATCAATTTTTTTTATTTGTGAGCTATTGCAAAACAGGCACTTGACATTGATTTTTTTAAACTTTTTATTTTTATTTATTTATTTATTTATTTATTTATTTTATAGTGCTGGGAATGGAATGCGGGGCCTCTCACATGCTAGAAAGGCAAGCAATTTACCACTGAGCTACTCCCCAACCCCCACATATTCTTTTTAATTGTTTGTTCTATTTAGTTATACATGACAGCATAATGCAGTTTGATTCATTGTACACAAATGTAGTATAACTTTTCATTTCTCTGGCTGTACACAATGTAGAGTCACACCATTCATGTAATCATCCATGTACATAGGGTAATGATGTTTGTCTCACTCCACCATCGTTCCTCCACCCTCATTTCCCTCTACACAGCCCAACATTCCTCCATTCTTCCCTTATCCCCTCCCCACTGTTATGTATCAGCATCCACTTATCAGAGAAAACATTCAGCCTTTGGTTTTATGGGATTGGCTTATTTCACTTTGCATGATATTCTCCAACTCCATCCATTTACTTGCAAATTCCATAATTTTATTCTTCTTTATGGCTGAGCAATATTCCATTGTGTATATATACCACAGTTTCTTTATCCATTCACCTATTGAAGTGATGGCATTTTATTTGGCCACTCAATACTTGCCTCTTCCACCAAACCTGGAGCTCTTTGAGGGCTATACCATTGTTTTCTGTATCTCCATAGCTTATCACAGTGCCCAGCACATGGCAGAGACTCAGAACCCTCCTTTCTTCTTAGAATGGAACCACCATTAGACCCAGTTATCCCACTCCTCGTTATAGACCCAAAGGACTTAAAATCAGTATACTACAGTTATGCAGCCACATCAATGTTTATAGCAGCTCAGTTCACAATAGCCAAGCTCTGGAACCAACCTAGGTGCCCTTCAACAGATGAATGGATAAAGAAAATATGGTATATATACGTAACAAAATATTACTCAGCCATACAGAAGAATGAAATTATGACATCTTCCAGTAAATGGATGGAACTGGAGACTATCAAGCTAAGGGAAATAAGCCAGTCCCAAACTATCAATGGCCTAATGTTCTTTCTGATTTGCAGATGCTAACACACAATGAGAGGATCAGGGAAGGAAAAATAGAATTTCATTGGATTAGACAAAGAGGAATGAAGGGAAGGGGTAGGAGGGATGGGAATGGGAAAACAGTAGAACAAATCTGACATAACTTTCCTATGTTCATATATGAATACACAACCAATATAACTCCACTAAGAATGGGATCCTAATAGAATAAGTTATAATCCATGTATGTATAATATGTCAAAATACATTCTACTGTCATGTATATCTAAAAAGAGCAACATACACAAAAAATATCCTCCTTTCTTCTCTTCCTTGGTTCTTCCTAAGTGCTATGGCTTAGATCTGAATGCCCCCCAAGGGCTCATGTGTTAAAGTCCTGGTCACCAGCCTGTGGTGCTATTAGGAGGTGGGTCCTACTGGAAAGAACTTAGGTCACTGGAGATGTACCTTAAGGAGGATAGGATAGTGGAACCCTGGCCCCCGCCCCTCTGTCTCTATCTCCCAGCCCCCCGCCCCCCCACCCCGCTTCCAGACTGCCATGAGGTAACAGAGTCCTCTGCCACAGGCTCCAGTCATGACTGATGTACTGCCTTACCACAGGTACCAAAGCAATGGACATAACTGACCATGTACTGAAACCTCTGAAATTGTAAGACAAAATAGATCTTTCCTCCTTGTAAGGGGTTTATCTCAGGTATTTTGTCACAGCAACAGAAACCTGACTAACATACCTGAATAAGAGGAAGGGATCTCAATGGAACCGTTTACAGTGAAAACCCAGGTCTAAGACATTTTCTAGAGGTTGCTCCCAAACTTGATTACAATTCCAAAAAATGTTCCACCACATTGCCAAACTTTCAATAAGACTGAGGGACACTTATTTAAATGATAGCTCTCATCCTCTAAAATCTACCCAATTTCTTCTGAAAGTCTTCATGCTTTAGTGAGATGCAAAATTAAGGGATCAGACTATTGTCTTCATAATGTGTCTAAATGACAAGGTATGTTTTGTACATATTATAATCATAGCAAGGGAGTAAACAGAACATAAGCAAATCCACAATTCCATGTGAATGTCTGTTGGGAAACATGTGCCTTAATTGGAATTATGCAATCATCATACGCAAATGCTGAATGAGGGGAACCAAGTTTTAGTCCCAGCTTGGGCATGACCAGCTGCTTGACCTTAGAACACCTGCGGTCAGCCTTCCCAGTAGTCATCCTCCATTCTCCCACCATCAGAACCCCAAAACTTATTTGATAAAACATCTTTCCTCCATCCTAACCCATGTGGTCTGTTATTCACAGACCCCCAAAACTACAGGAGTTGGGCCTGATTAACTTAAAGCCACTTTTAAAAAAATTTTTTCCTATTAGTTATATATGATAATAGAATGCCTTTTGACATATTATATATATATGGGGTATAACTTATTCTTCTGGTTGTACATGATGTAGAATTACAATGGTTGTGTAATCATATATGCACATAGGATAGTAATGTCCTATTCATTCTACTATCTTTCCTATTCCTATTTCCCCCTCCCCTGCCTTCATTCCCCTTTGTCTAATCCAAAGTACTTTGATTCTTCCTTATCCTCCCCTTACTGTGAGTCAGCATCAACCTATCAGAGAAAATGTTCAGCCTTTGTATTTGGGGGGATTGGCTTATTTCACTTAGCATGATATTGTCCAGTTCCATTGATTTACCAGCAAATGCCATAATTTCATCATTTTTATGGCTGAGTAATATTCTATTGTGTATATATAGCCATTTTTTGATTCTATACACTGGTACATGAGTTAGTTCAAGGACAGGCAAGAAATCAAGACAAGGAAAAGAAATTTGAGATGATACTTGCAAGGGCTCTGATGAAAGATTCCTCTGCCTGCTGTAGCTCCTATCAATGATATAATATCTGGAATTAATGAAGCCACATGTGGCCACAAGAATAGAAACAAGATTACTAGGTAATAAAGGAATAATGTGGAAAGCAGAATGGAAAGTGAGAAATAACCAGAGCCTGATTACATTGTTGAGTAGTAAACAGCTAGGTCAAGCCATACCTGAAGCTGATACACCTTTCTACTCTTCAGTTATGTGACCAATAAATTCCTTCATTATTAAAGTTTAGTTTGCAGGGAGCTGGGGTTATGGCTCAGTGGTAGAGTACTTGCCTACCATATGTGAAGCACTGGGTTCAATTCTTAGCACCACATATAAATAATAAAGGTCCATCAAGGGGCTGGGGTTATGGCTCAGTGGTAGAGTGCTTGCCTGGCATGTGTGAGGCCCTGGGTTCAATACTCAGCACCACATATAAATAAATAAAGCTTTAAAAAAAAATAAAGGTCCATCAACATCTAAAACTTTTTTAAAATTTAGTTTGCAGAGAAAGAGTTCTAACAGTTACAATCCCTCTGGACCTCCATTTTCTTGATTGATTTTTTAAAATTAATATGTTCTAATTGGTTATACATGACAGAAGAATGCATTTTGACACATTGTACACAAATGAAGCATAACTTCTCGTTCCTCTGGCTGTACATGGTGCAGTCACACCAGTCGTGTAATCACACATGTATGTAGGGTAATAATGTCTGTCTCGTTCTGCTGTCCTTCCCATCCCCACTGCCACACCTCTCCCCTCACTCCCCTCTGCATAATTCAAAGTTCCTTCATTCTCCCCTACCATCCCCCACTATGGATCAGCATCCGCTTATCAGAGAAAACATTCAGCCTTTAGTTTTTTGGGATTGGCTTTATTTCACTTAGCATGATATTCTCTAGTTCCATCCATTTACCTGCAAATGCCATATTGTCATTCTTCTTTAAAGTTGATAATATTCCATTATGTATACGTACCACAGTTTCTTTATCCATTCATCTGTTGAAGGGCTTCTAGGTTGGTTCCATAGTTTAACTATTGTGAATTAAGCTGCTATAAACTTTGATGTGGCTGTATCACTCCGTATGCTGATTTTAATGGACCTCCATTTTCTCATAAATAAAAGTAATATAAATAATCTCCACAGATTCTGCCAATTCTCATATCCCATGAGTCTCTGAAGAGTAAATATACTAATAAAGATGCAAATGTATTACCTTTTATCTATGAGCACTAAGGAAAGCAACAGTGCCTAATTTAATGTAACAAAAGATAGCTGAAGTTAGAGATGTAAAGAGAAATCTTTAATCTGTAATAGGAGTTACTCAAATCTCCTCTCTCCCTTCTGTGCTTCATCTACTTTTTCCTATGCTCTGAGAATAGTTGGGGACTGGGGACAGTGACCTGGGACAGAAGCAGACAAGTTGTCCCTACTTTAGAAGACATGAGACCAATAGCAAGTCCTTTTGTCAACAGTGCCCTCTGGCCTTGGATCTCTTGTACAAAGTCTGACCTCTTCTATCTAGCTCATTGACCTAGGTCTGCCCTGAGCCCTCCCCTCTGTTTGTTCCTCTCCCCATAACTGGCCCCTAAATCCTGTATTTAACTTGCCAGTCTCCCCTCATGTCTGTGTTCCCAGCACTGGCCACCTTCACTTAACTGGAAGAGGTGATATATTAGCCAGGCAACTCCAGAGTACAGATTCATTTATCTGTACCATCAGAGCATAGAGGAAGGAGACTGGGGGTGGTTATTTAGTGGAGGAGAGTCACTTAATAAAAGAGATTAAGCACCTAGAAGCCTGAAGGTTTGAACAAATTGTTTGATACACTGCTCTAGCGATTATGGGTGAAAGGTGTCACATGCCTAGCTTCTGGGATACTACCCCTTTTAAAATAATGCCCATGGACATGCAGTTGTAATCAACATCCTTAATTGAAAAGGCATTATCTGGGTCCCTGGCAGGTATTGCCTTGGGACACATACCTTGAGGCACTGGGAACCTTAGGAAGAGGTGATAGGGGAAGAATCTTGGTTGCTTTGCTGGAAATGGAAACTAAGAACTTGCTGCTGGTTGAGTTTGTCCTTTGTTCTGGTTTTGCAAGATTCATGGGAAAAGAAGGCCTCAGCGCAGTTTTTTTTTGTTTTTGTTTTTGTTTTTTTTTTATACTGGGGATTGAACCCAGGGGCACTCCACCACTGAACCACATCCCCAGCCCTATTTTGTATTTTATTTAGAGACAGGGTCTCACCGAGTTGCTTAGGGCCTCACTAAATTGCTGGGGCTGGCTTTGAACTCACGATCCTTCTGCCTCAGCCTCCCAAGTGCTGGGATTACAGGCATGCACCACCACGCCCGGCTTCAGCGCAGTTTTGATTGATTGATTGAACACTGTATGACCAGATAACCTTTGCATATGGAGATGCCTGAGACAGTGTTCCTCTTCTGGAGGAGCTCAGGAGTTCAGGGAGGAAATGGCTCTATCAGTTGGGCCTGGGAGGGAACCGAGCTCCCCCCACATGACTCAAATGAGGAGACTTCAATGAAGAGATCCCCTACAGAGGTCTGGAAGGGGTGCTGAGACCTCCAGATAACCAACAGCAGCAGAAAACCACCCCCCAGGACAAGCAGACAAGCAGAGGAAGCAGGAGAGCAGGACCCCTGGAGGAAGCCTCCCCAGGGAGCTGCAGTGCAGAGAGGCAGAGGGGAAAGAACAGGCAGAGAAGGGTGGAGAACAGAATGGACACAGAAGTGTAAAGCAAGACTCACCAGTCCAGTCCGCCCCCTTGACCATCACTTTTCACCTTCCATTTTTGCCTGTCATTTAAATGATGAAAACCTCATTCCATGCACTAGGAGACCCAAGTGTTGTCAGCCCTTGTATTATGACTGGCAGCTGTCATTTCAATTACTCCACCTAAACCTAACTGATAAGGCTGGTTACCACCAGTACTCTTCAGGGAAAGTAGGAGGGAAGGAGAAGGGAGAAAGAACTACTTAGTATAAAGTTCAGCCTCCATGGTCTCTCCTTTCACACCCAACCAAGCTGAAGCTAATAATCATGGTTTCCTTCTTTCTTCCCTTTCTAGCCTTGCCTTATTCTCCACTAAGCACCTCTGCAGGCAGGGACACCCTGACCTTCCTTGCTACAGACCTGAGCCCTCACCAGGCCCTCTGTCCTGGCTCTGTACCTCCAGGTTCTCCACTCACCTCAGAAGTGGCCCAGGACCCCTGGGTTGCAGTCTTTCCAGCCCTCTGGCACGCAGCAGCTTAGTTTCCCCTTGGTAGCCAACCCTGTGATACCAGCTTAAATACACCTAGTGCTCGACATTCCAGGCCTGCCTCCCCTCCCAGCCCCAGCCTCCTGACCCCCTGCTCTTTCTTAGTGCTCTCTCTGCAATGGAAAGCAGAGTGTGGGGAGAAAGGAACAAACACCCAGAAGCCAGTGGGACAGCTGGAACTTATTTTGCTTTGTTCCTGCCCCATCCAGATCCATGACTGTCCTCACATAACTCCACTGAGCTTTCCACTGGAGGATCCCATGTCCTACCCGTCCCACCCTGCTCCATGTTGTTAATCACACAGCTGACACCCAGTTACTTTGTCTCTCCAGGGGATTCCCATAGGCTGTTGGTTTTTCAGACCCATGTACCTCCCACTCCCTCATCCTCAGGGGAGGGGCAAAACCAGTGCTAATGCCCTGTCCCAGCTGAGATGGGGAAGCCACAGAGAGGAGAACAGGTCACAGAGAGCCTGGAGGGGTGGGCCTAACAGGAAGGCAGTTACTTATTGAATGATTCCACTCACATGAAATTTCCAGAATGAGCAAATCCATATAGACAGAATGCAGATTAGTGGTTTCTGACTGCTTAGTGGAGATGAGGTTGTGTTTGGGGGTGATGAAGATGTTCTAAAGTGACCCAGGGGTGTGGTTGCATGGTGCTGCAAGTGCACCAAATGCCACTGAATTGTATACTTTAAAATGGCCACAATTCTGTGATATATGTGAATTTTACAATAATAAAAAAATTACCATAATTTATGTAAATTCTACCATAATAAAAAAAATAGAAGGAGTTAGGTTTCATTCTAATTGCAGTGAGAAGATGCTCAAGGGCTACTGGAGTGACTCTGACAGTGACAGGTAAACAGTGCAGTAAGACTTGTTTGACCTTGTGGTCCTTCTTGGTGCATCTGTTTCTTCCTGCATGGGAAGGAGATGAGGATGGAGGAGAGTGGGGAGACCAGACGGAGTGGAGGATGCTGATTCAGAAAGGGGCAAAAGCCAGGCAGTTTCTGAATTTTCCTCATCACCATGAACTTTTTTGTTCATTTGTTTATTTTCAATTACCCAACATTCTCACACCTTCCTATCTGGGGAGAATACAAATAATAGCATCCCTCTGTTGTGAATCCTGGTTGTAGGAAGGAATCTAGACTCTGTGCCCTGATGTTCATCCCCAACCACCATTATCTCAGACATCTGACCCAGCTAAGCCAGTGGGGTACCCCTAGGGCTCTGGACCACAAGAAGTGATGCGAAGACCCAGAGGAGACCAGGTGAAGGAGCACTCAGAACAGCTGAGGCACCAAGGGTCAAAGTCCACTGTCAGCAGCAGCATACCAAGTCTGGGGATATCAAATTGCATGTCCAAGGACAGCCATACCTGGCAGCATCTTCACCAGACTGCTCCTGGGTCAGCCACAGCCTGATCTCCTGGTTCTGGTTGTTTTCTGAGCCTAGTTCGCTGGCTTCCTTCAATTCTCAAACTCTCTGATATCCCTGCAATGCATCCAGAGTGATTGGTTAAGTTAGCCAAAGTTTACTTCTGTTACTTGTAACTAGGAACCCTGCAGTATTGACACAGCCTTTTCACCTCCCTTCATGAGGGAAGATATGGTGCATTCTAATCAATGCCTCTAGCTCCTTGCAAAATGGAAGCGCTGTCCACTTCTTAATCCTCCTGCATGTGTGTGAATTTCACTTTCAATATTACAGATGTGAAAACAAAATGCATTTCCATGCACTGAGCTATTGTAACTATGGTGATGGGCAGAAAGAGCTCTAGCAATTAGCAATTAGAAGACCAGGCCACAGCTAGTCCTGCAACCCTGGGCAAGTCAGTTCCTTCTCTATTCAGGCTGAGGTGAAATGTGGGCCTTTTTCCAGTGCTTAAGATTCTCTGAGTCAAGAAATGCAAAAATATAAATAAATAATTTCTATTAGTACCATGCCCAGAAAAATAAACTCTTCTCTCTCATGAGACTCCATCTGACTCAGAATCTTACAACTAAGACAAATTAAGTTGTCGGTCTTTCCTTCATCCTTTAAATAACGCACAGCCTCATAGATCAGCAATAGAACTTGACCCCAGTCACATCTCCCCATGGGGTATGTCATTTGTGATAACAGTTCTAATGAGAGCTCTGCTTGTGTGTTCTTGTGTACAAATTCACAGAAAAAATTTCATCCCCTTAGCCACCTTGAAGCACACAATTCAGTCGCATTTTGTATACTCACAAAAACCCATGCTTTTACTAATACTCTACACCAACAAAACTATTCACGTCATTAGATAATAAACCTAACTTACCATCATTTTCAGACTAGGGGATGGTATGCATTTGATGGTATCAAGTTAGTTCCCAAGGAAAGCTACAGAGTCGTGTTGTGATCAGTATTGGAAAGCTCCTGGTTCTAGTCCACTTTTTGTCTCCACAACAGTTGTGTCTAGTTTGAATCACCCCAGTAGGACAAGTGTCCATTCCATTTTAGTTCTTCAGTGGAGGATAGTGCCAGATCCCACTGTCTAATGATATCTCCCTGGAGAAAGTTCTGACCTACATCTTCTTCCACAGATGAGGGCTTTCGCCTCTCGCCTGGACTTCAGGGTGAGAAGCTGGTCAGCATTTCCCCTATGAAGGTCCTTCATGGCCTGCCTGTGTGTGGCCTGGGGAAGGTTGTCACTACTCCTGCTGAGCAAACCCTCAGGACATTAGCCCACTCAGCAACTACTGGAGGCCCCGTCTAGCACCAGGTGCTGAGAGGAGCCCTGGAAGCAGGGCAGGTGGGCGGGCAGCGTGGATGGGCGTTGGGCCAGTGTTCTCTGTTTGGCTGGGAAGGAAGTCCCCTAAAGGAGCATTCCCTCCCACTGGGTCCCGATATCCCCTGTGAGCCATGGGGGCTGGAATGGCAGACATCTCTAGGGAATATGGGTTTCAAAAGTCTCTCCCAGATATACCTCACCTTCCTTATCCTTCCACCAAATACCACTACCCAGTCTGCCATCCCAGGTACACTATTCCTGTGAAAACTTGAAAATTGGTGATTTCTGAATTTAGCCAGATCTGACTAAACTCTACTTCCTCCCCACCCTACACTCAGGTTCTGAACTTCACTCATTAATTCAACATCACTTGGGTGTGTCTATTCTGTGCCAAGCACAGGAGATACCGGAGAATTAGACCCCAGAAGACACAGTCCCCGCCTGCTGGATGTTCTAGATCTGGTTGAGGCAAGGAGACAAGCAACCCAACAGTGCCCATAGGAGGAACCTGGTAAGGGCGGGGAGGGGGTGATTTCCAAATGAATATCCGCCTAGTGACACTTCAACTTTCTCTTTTCCAGAGCAAGTTATTCCTTTGCCTTCTTTTCAAGCCTCCTATTTCCTGACAATTGAACACAACAATATAACAAGCCCCTCACAAGTTCTAAAGCCAATGTGTCTACCTTCCCTCTGGTTTCAGATGCAAAGCATGTCCCACACACAGCCTCCTGCCAGTTCCAAATCCTGCATGCTGACATCGCTCTGCCAAAAGGCCATTTTAATGAGGAACTTGGTTCAGGCATCAGCTATAGAACATTAATATTCATGGTTAGTATTTGTAAAACCTTTATTTCCATCTTTTGTTTCTGTTTAGGAGGGAGTCTTCAAATGGCCAGAAATTCCCAATTCCTGTTTATATTATCCAGGCCTCTATTTTCAGAGTATTTTCTTTTTGGCTCCCTTATTTCATCATGGTTGGCAAGGAAACTTAGTTCTGCTCCTGTCCAAGTGTTAAATGGATACTCATGTGTCTCTTTGCCACATTGGTATAATTAATTTTATTGCAAATAGGATTTTTCTTTTTTTCTCCTCTGCATGCAAATGTGGTACCCTTTCAGTGTTTGCATAATAGCAGTAATTCTTTCATTTGTACAAAAGGACATGCATTATTTTGGCAGATAGATGGAGCTTTGATGGAGAGATTATTACATTTCCAAAAGCAGAGGGAATAAATCAGAATTTAGCCAGACGCTGACTAAACCCCCCTCCCCCAGCTCGGCTGATCACGAGCCAAGTGTCTAACATGCTGCACTTTCCTCCCAGACAACAAACCTTGCAGGCTCCTGTCCATTCTGTGCCCTTCTTGGCCTTGCTCTGCAGACTCCATTACCTGGGCTCCCCCACCCTCTTGCTTCTGGATGGACTTGGCCAGTGGGAGGCACCAGAGCAAGAAGGCGGAGTCTAGAGAAGCTGGACTACTTACTCCTCTGTTCCCTCACTGCCTTGCCATGGGCCAGGCAATGACTGTGCTCCTCCTAGGCCACAGCTCTGCCCCGTCGCCCTCTTCCACCAACCCAGGCCTCACTAGCCTCTGGTAATGCCCACCTTCTCCTTGCTGGGTCAGGCAGCTCCATTGCCCTCTGACTAACCTTGCCCACATCTATGTAAATAGCCCTTTTGTCAACCCCTTCCACCTCTCTCCTTCAGGGACATTGGGAGAAACACCATATTCCTAATACCTCACTTAGCTCACTAGGTACCTCCATCCTGTCACCATCCCCGCAAAAAAAAAAAAAAAAAAAAAAAAAAAAAAAAAAAAAAA
>JAJEJO010001289.1:505198-518369 GCA_020662805.1 Glaucomys volans
AAAAAAAAAAAAAAAAAAAAAAAAAAAAAAAAAAAAAAAAAAAAATTCCATAGCACTGGGAAAGTAATAAGGAAGCCCTAAATCACT
The DNA here is from genome assembly GCA_020662805.1 of Glaucomys volans. Classification (NCBI taxonomy): domain Eukaryota; kingdom Metazoa; phylum Chordata; class Mammalia; order Rodentia; family Sciuridae; genus Glaucomys; species Glaucomys volans. The sequence continues at coordinate 505,286 of JAJEJO010001289.1, forward strand.
GGGGGATAGACGGATCCACCTGTCCCCACAGAGTTTTTAGAAATTCCACAAAGTAAAAGAGGCACTTTCCCTCAGCATGTCTTGCTTCACTGTGGTCATGTAGATAGATGATGGGTGCCGGTTCTTTTTGCCTGTGGGTCACCTGCTCACCATCTTCCTCACAGCCCTCTCTACATCCCCTGAGGAGTCACCTCTTCACTGCACTTGTCTTGGTACCTGTGGATTGGGTGGGGCTCCTCCCACCTTTAGCTCAGAGGAATTATGGGACATCACCCACCCCACCCTCAGTCCCCAGTCTCCAGCCCCCAGAACCCCACCCCACCGCAGCCCCAGCCAGCAGGCCAGAGTGGCCTCTCTTCCCCCAGGCCACAGTGATTGATTCAGGGACAGGCATGTGATCTAAGCCAGGCCAATGAAAACTAACTGGATGAAATTGTGAGACTTCTACTGGAGCAGCCAGGGAAAGGCAGAGCCCTGGGAACAGAGTAATCACAGAAGAACCAGAGCCCAATAAGAAAAGAAGAAAAGTGGAGTCTGAGCACATCATTAGAGCCCTGGATCAAACCTGGTCTTGCTTTTGCAATTACATGAGCAAAAAAGGTGTTTTTTTTTTTGTTTGTGTGTTTTTTGTTTGGTTTGGTTTTTATGTTTTTGTTTTTGTTTTTATTTTGCTTAAGCTGGGTTTTTGTCACTGAAAGAATCCTGACTGGTGCACTGAAGACTGTTCTTTATACAGTAGGACCATCATGGACAAGGTAAGGGGGAAGCAGAGAAGAAAACAGCATTTAATTTCTCTGGAGCATCTATTGTGTGCTCTAGAACAGAGCTCATCCAAATGTAGGTTAATTTATTTAATTCTCAAAATAACTTTGCTCACCTAAGTCGAGAAACTTGCCAAGAGCTACACAATTAGCAAATGGCAAAGTTAAGTTCAAACCAAGGACAGTCTGCTTACAAAGCTATACGCCTGCTCACTTGATGGGTTGTGTTATCGTCTTGTCTCCATCATCTTCCTCCTCACGGTTATTGTCACCATCTTTGGGAAGCTCTCCAAGGATCTGGACCAGGGAGAGAGAGAGAGAGAGAAATATGTGAAAACTATAACAAGAAGTAGGGAGTGCTCAGTTCCAATAAGCAGGAGCAGATATCATGTTAAGATAGCTTACTACCTTTTGAGGTTCTAGAATAATTTAGACTTTCAGAATGAAGAAGGGAATCCAACTACAGGAAAGCATCCAAGCAGAGCCATATAGAATAGGAATACCATACCATAAAATGATTCAGTTTCCACATTTGCCAACAGATTGGGTTATCCTGATCCTCCAAGGTTCTGTCTTTGGCCATCTCCTCAATTTTCTCTTGAAGTTCTTCCTTGGCAATACCAAAGCCAGGAAGCTGACAATTCCCCACTCACTCACCACAGTGTTTGGCGCAGTCCCTATAAACTTTAGAGCAGAGCTATTCAGCCTTCGTACACCTACCCTTCATTTCACCTTGAAGGCCCAAGGAATAGCAAACTGGTAACCACACTAACTGGTGTTCAAGGTGAACCTAAAATCCTCTGCATGGGTCCTCAGTGTGTCTAGGCTCCCGTCCAGCTCCAAAGAAAGAGGCATCACGTGTTCTAACATTGATATTGATACTTGTTCCAAATATGGTGTGAATCCAACCCAGGAGACACCGCCCTTTCTGTCTCTTCAGCAGAAACCGTGCTCCTGACCTATCCCTTCCCCCATGGTTGTCTCATTACTCTGTGACCAAGAGACAGCTTTCACACATGCGTCAATACCTCATTTTAGCACACTTCCTCCTGCATCCGTTACCAAAAGGTGTCTTACTGATGCTAAACCAGGCAGCCAGACCAACCCCGCCCCCAGTCAGTGCGTCTGCCAAGTAAAGCACACAAAAATCCAACACACTATTTTTAACAGCAAGTTAAATAAGGTGCCTTTTAAGTCAAGTCCCCTGGGATTGTACAAGTCCCTAGGTTTTTGGTTTCATGCGCCCAAGAGACCAAACAGGTTAGCTTTAATTGTTTAACTAGGACACTTAAGTCTCTGACCAAGCTCTTGCCTAATAGGACAATATTTATAGGTATTGCATTATCTCAATGTTGAGCTGTTCTTCTTGGATTGAAATCATCCTTCAGTTTTTTGGGGGGTAAATGTTTAAACTCAGGAGGAAGAAACAACTGTTTCTTCATTAATAGAAACCACTGATAAAAATGAGTGAGTAGAATACTACTGAGATGGTAACTTTTTAGGAGGCAAAAATGGTAGGAATTTAATATTCTCTCCTGGCCAGAGTTTTGATTCACAGCTATGGAAAATCTGAAGGTGATATTTTGGCCACCAGAAGCTAGGGCATATTTGATTAAAATTACTAGGGTAGAAAACTCAATTGAATCAAATTTCCTTCCCAAAGCACATTACTTTGGTTTTATATAACATATTGTTTGTGTGGTAGAGATCGATGTGGTTTTCATTGTTTGGATGACACATAATATGTTGTAAAAGAGCGAGTTTATTTTGCTATTATTTCTTCATATGAACTTTCCAGCTATGTCATAGCCTCATGATTTGGTTGCTTTGCTTATCAAAGTGAACTGACACATATCTTCATGATTTAATCATAACAATAGCGGTGGCTAACATTTTTTGAGCACTTACTATGTGCCAAGTGCTGTGTATAAGCATATAAGACACTTTTTGTCATTTAATTCTCCAATAGTACTATCAATTTCTTGCTATAACATTAAAGATGAAAATGAGTCATACAAGTGTAATCAGGGGAACTGGGACTTCGAGCCAGGACTGAGTGAGTCCCAGGGATTCCCAAGCCTCTGAGCCACAGCAGTGGGCCAACTTCCATTAACAAATGGGTCATGCACTTTCTCCATCCAGTTCTGCACTTGAATCAGTTATTGAGATGTTTTTGCTTTAGATATGTGCTCTCTGAAGAGCACAGAAACCCTCACAAAAATAACAGACCTGTTCTCACTAAACAATAAATCTGTTTATATATTTTGGAATTTTTTCCTATAATAAACACAAGCAAAATTGTTGTAATAAGAACTGTTACTTTAAGTCGATAGTTATAAACCTGTAACAGGTAGCTTTCAGAAACTACAATGAATTCTCAAAAAAAAATGAAAAACTTTACAAGGTAACCAGACTGTCAGTCAAGGTGTGAACTAGCTTTGATCTACCACTTCACTCCAAATACATTGTAATGGCTGATAAGATAGAAGAAGAGGGGGAGGGGAAAAGATTCATATCTCCATTGACCAAACCTGGAAATGAATCAGAAAGTAGTAACTGGGTTCGAAGCCGAAGCCGCAGGCCTTCTGTTCCAGGATTCCAAGCACATAGTAGCAGTTTGAAACCTGGCTCCCCACCATGTGATGAGAACTAAAAGTGCTTAGTGCACAATAGCAGATCAGAACCAGGCTCACTGCTTGAAGCCAGGAGCAGAGAGGAGCTCTCCCCTCTGCAGAAAGAAGTCTATTAGGATAAGGCAATTATCAACTTACTTCCGGAGACTACAGGTTTACAGGAGATGTAGGAAAGCAGACAGTAGATAAAACTTACTTGCTAGGAACTAAGCCAGTCACCTGCTGTCTTGTGCCTAGATCTGCCATAGCCCCAGTTTCACTGCTCAGCAAATTCCACCTGGTTTTATACCAGGGACTTTGGCAAATTCCCAAAATTACTAGACATGAGAGAAAAATATCACACACACGTGTGTGCACACTCAAAACAGAGCTGCCATAACAAATGAAGAAATCGAATATTAAAAAAGACAGCCTAGAAAAATCATCAAAATCATTCATTAAAACATGATACAAGTATTTCTAAAATGTTCACAGACATAAATGCAGGCATTACATCCATTCATGGTGACCAAGAAATCCTGAAACTCAAAGCAACATAAATTAAGCAAAACCAAATAAGTATAAGGAAAAAAATTAATTTATGTGGGAACTAAAGAAAAATTAGTTGCCAAAATCAAATCTCAAAAGACAAGATAAAATCTAGATTAGTTCCAAAGAGAGTAGGTGTCACTTGGTAAATAGTTGTGAGACAAACACACAGAACTTTGCCAGAGTTTCAGACAGGTTTTCAGTGCAGGGGTTAACAGACATGAAGGACAAACAGCTCGAACATACAGCTGGCAGATACTTAGAAACAAAAGATGGAGGGAAGGGTGGGGAAGTAGTATTTGAAGATATTAGAGCTGAGATTTCCACAGTTGCAGAAGACACGTGTCCTCTAATGGAAAGGACACCCTGAACAGCGTCCAACCCAACACAGGGCCAGTGCAGAGCACCAAGGTAATTAGAAGAAACTTCTAAAAGCTCCCAGAAAAAAGAAGACAAAATAAACCAGAAGAAAACATTAGGCTGACAGTGGGCTTATTTTCAGTAACAATTGTGGCCAGAAGATAACATAATATCTCTAAAAGGAGAAGGGAATATAACTGTCCATCTAGAATTTTATATTCAGTCATTATTGAAGAGTAAGGGGGAAAAACATTTTCAGAAACATAAAGACAAAATGAATCCCCCACAGGCAGAGCCAGACCAACACACTTAGGAAAGGATGCACTTCTTCAAAAAGAAATGTGAAACTATAAGAATGGGGACAGAAGTAATGATAAAATATGGTAAAAAAAAAATGTGTTTGTGGATTTAATTAAATAATGACAGCTTGATAATTCTATTTAGAAAAATAGAACAGTTATGAAAACAAGTATTTGTTGGATTACTTTTAATTCAAATAGGATATGTGAACACTGTATCTACTAAAAGAAAAAATTAACAACCGGTGGGGGGAAAAGAATAAGTTTTAAAATAATTTTTCAACTTAAAAAAAAAGCCAAAAAGTCCAGAGGAAAACACAAGGAAAATGTCAATACAGAGGAAACACAAAAGAAATTGAAGTTTATTAGAAATCACAACAGCCTGGGGATGTAGCTCAGTTGGTATAGTGTTTGCCTTACATGCACAAGGCCCTGGGTTCAACCCCTGGCACCACAAAAAAAAAAAAAAAAAATCACAATAATACTGAAAACAGCATAAATCCAAACAAGAAGGCTGAAAATAGATAGAAAAGGTTTTATCATATAAGTATTAACCCCAATAAAGCTAGTTGAGGTGATGTTAATTTATGCACAAAGCAAATGTACTAATGACAATTGATAAAGACATCACCAATCTACTGAAAAGATGTAAAAACATGAATTTACATGTTTCAAAATATACAACATGAAATATATAGAATTAATTACAGGGAAAATGGATACATCTATAAGTAGAGTCTGGGATATTTTAAACATTTCTATCAGAAACTGAAAGTTAAAGCAGGCAAAAAAATAGTAAGGCTATAGTAAATAAGAACAAAATTTACAAGCCCCTTTAAGAAATATATTTTAGGGCTGAAGTTGTGAGGTACTGGGTTTGATTCTCAGCACCACATATAAATAAATGAATAAAAAACAGTCTATCAACATCTAAAATGTTAAAAATATACATATTTTATATTAAAGTCCAGCACACAAATGCACATATAGATTGATTAATAGGTAGACAGACATAAAGATATTTAACAAATACCCACGTTTTATATAAGGCATTCTAATACTATTCGTTTTATTCTGGTTTTTAAAAATGGCAAGTTATAACAAACTAAATTGATGCATTGTGACTCAGTTTACAAATATATCCTGCTATGCTTCCAAGAAGGATGCTTGCTATCAACAATTCTATTTCAAATTGTATCCGGAGTCAAAGTCAATGAATAATAAAGGTAAAAAGAATCAGAAGGATAGTATTTTCAAAGGTTAAATATAGCAAATATCAGCTGATTTGTTATCTGCATAAATAATCTAAGAGGATTTACGAATTTTTAGTACTAATAATGAGGTCAACAAGGTTCTGAACACAAAATCAATAAGCATTAATAGTTTTCCTAAATGTCAGTGATAATCAATTAAAAATGGGATAGAAAAAAGTTATCATTCATTATAGCCACAAAAACATAAAGCATCAGAATATGTGCACTGCCTTCAAGGAGAGCATTATAAAACACTACAGAAAGGTGAAAAAAATAGAATGGAGACACATAACCTGTCCAAGGATGATGGAAAGTTGACATGAAGGTGGCAACTCTCTCCAAAGCAATCTAAAATGGTAGGCAATCCCAATCAAAATCCCAACAGAAAACAATGATCCTGAAATTCATTAGGAAAAGCAAAGAAACTTGAATAAATGAGAAATTCTGAAGGAAAAAAAATGTAGGGGGATTAACCTAACAGAGAACTAGGTTTATTTAAAGCCATAATAATCAAGATAATGTGAAATTGGCTTAGAGATGGACACATACATCATTAGAGGAAGATAGTACAGAGAGAGAGATAAAAACTTGAGATATGATGGAAGTAGCATTATATGCAATGCAGAAAGGATAGTTTTATTAATGAATGCTTTGACTTATTCAAAAGGAAAAATTAAAATTTAATCCTTCACTTGTTATATAAGATTTAATACAGCACATGCCTGTAATCCCAGTGGCTTGGGAGGCTAAAGCAGGAGGATCTCAAGTTCAAAGCCAGCCTCAGCAACTTAGTGAGGCCCTAAGAAACTTAGTTGAGACCCTGTCTCTAAATAAAATATAAAAAGGGTTGGGGGTGTGACTCAGTGACTAAGGCCTCTGGGTTCAATCCCCAGTACCAAAAAATATATATATATAAATATAATATAATATAATATATAAATATTTATTAAATATGTATTATATTTAATATTTAATATATATGATATATTTAATACAAAAATCAAAACTTCAGATTTTCAAAAGAAATTATAGAAGTACATAGTTGTAGAGAAATAATATTTCTTTTCTTATCTTTTTTTATATTTTTTATATTTTTTTAAGCTTGCGTCTCACTGTTACCCAGGATGGCCTCAAACTCTCAAACTGTCAAACTTCCAGGCTTTAAGCAATCCTCCTGCCTCTGCCTCATAAATAGAGAAATAAATATTTCTTTAAAAAGATTTCTTGAATGAGAAGCACAAAGTATTGCCCAAGATGTTACATTTGTCATTAAAATTAACTTATGTCCAACTAAAGTTATCATGAACAAATTTCAAGGAAAGATCTAGAGAGGAAATGTTTGTGATGCATAAAACTGTCAAAGGATTAAAGTTCAAAATTCACACAGAACTTCTGAGTTGATAAGAAAAAAACTGAACAATAATAAAATGATCCAATTATCCCACTTCTGTGTATATTTCCAAAGAAAAGACAATGAGCATAGTGGAGAGATACCTGCACTCCTGTGTTTATTTATGCGCCATTCACAACAGCTAAGATAGAAATCAAACTAGACGACCATGGTCAGACCAATGGAAAAGCAAACGCAGACCATGCACACAATGGAATCCTGCTCAGCCACCTTTGAAGGAATGATAACCTATTATTTGCAGCAAAATGGGTAGAACTGAGGGAAATGTTAAGTGAAGTAAACACAGAAAGACAAATTCCACATGTTCCCTCTCATAGGTGAATGTTTAAAAGGTCTCTCTGAATTTAGAATACTGATCATTAGAGGTTGGGAAGGGTGGGAAAGCGGGGGATAAAGGAAGTTGGATAACGGGTTCCAAAACAAGTTGGAGAGAAGTAATAAGTTCTAGGCATTCCGCAGCACCACAGGGTGACTATAGTTTACAATGATCTACAAGAAATAACTAGAGAGGAGCTTGAAGATTGCCAACTTGGTCAGGAGACGGAAACATTACTTATCCTGATTGGATCAGTGCATACCATGTACTTTTATGGAAATATCACAATGTTACAAGTATGTGCAATCATTACAACCTAGTAATTTTTTTAATATTTAAGGAAATGTAAATGTTCACTATCCCGATGTAATCATTAAACATTCTATACATGAATCAGATTATCATACTGTACCATATAAGATATGTACAATTAAAATAATTATTTTAAAAGGTCCAAAAATGAGCAAAGACATCTTCATAGAAGGAAAGCAAACTTGGATGGACCATAAGTCAATGAAAAAAAAAATTTGCAGACCCTGGGAATTGGACAGTTATAAATTATACAACATTTCACATCAACAAATCGTCAATATTTTTAATTTTGGTAGCACAAAGCACTGGGAGCTACTTATAGCTATAAGAATGTCCACGTACTCTTACGGAAGTACAAGCAGGTAAAACCACTTTGGAGAATAATTTGGCCTTATCTAAAAAAGTTGAGGGTGCACCACATTGAGTCAGAAGTTCTACTCCTAGGTATGTGCTATAGAGAAATGCTCACTCATGTGCAAGCAGACATGCGTGTTCATTGCACACTGTAGTGAACGCAAAAAATGGAAATAACCTAAGTGTTCATGAATAGGAGGAAGGATAAATAAATGTGGCATGCACATCTACCTATTTCTACAAGGATAAATCTTCAAACATTATGCTAAGTGCAAAAGCAAACTGCACAAAGGTGTCATGAGGGTGATAACATCGGCAAGAAGTTTGAAAAACTGAAAAGTATGCTATCTAATATTTATGGTGCATGAAAATGTAGTAATAATGTAAAAACCTGCATGGGAATGATAAAAACAAATAACTCTATCTCTGGACAAAATTAGAATATATATATATATATATATATATATATATATATATATATATATATATATTCCAAGTTTCTCATTAGGTTTTTTGTGGTGAGATTGAACCTAGGGGCACTTAATCACTGAGCCACATCCCCAGCCCTTTTCATTTTTATTTTGAGGTAGGTTCTCACTGCTGAAACTGGCCTCAATGTGTGACTCTCCTGCCTCAGCCTCCTGAGTACCTGGTATTCCAGGCATGAACCACTGTGCCTGGTTAAGAATATTGTTTTCTGGAGCTGGAATCAGAGCACACGGATCTTTGCTGTGACTCCCCATACTTCTCTGGATGTAATTCAGCATAATTCCCATATTTCCCAGCTAATTCTGTCCTCTTCTTTCTGTTTGATTATAGATGACTGTCCTATATGATTTTGTTAAATAAATTTTGAATTAATAATTTGAATAATTTAAACAAAATTTAAAAACTTTCACTTGTATTATCTGTTCTCAAATAATCTTTGCCTTCAAAAGATACTGTTATTGTAAAAACCTGTATTGCCACCTCACCTATGGCATTTGAATCCGGACAATGCCTGCGGGTTCACAAGGGTAAATTCCTTTATAATTTTATCATCTCATCAGAAATCTATATTCTTAATTCATTCTCTTTAAAGTGTGGAAGTGATATGTCATGATTATATTAAAAAAATGGGAAATAGTATTTAATTGCTCAGAGTGCTTCTGTTCCTAACTCTCACATAGTCAGCTATGAGAATTTCAGTATATATATCTCACTAGCCCTTTATCTTTATGACTTTTTAAATGTACTTGTAACCTATTTGCAAACATAATTTTGTAGACTGAGTATATATGACAAACCCAAAGTCAACATCATATTTGAATGGGGAAAAACTGGAAGCCTTTGCTCTAAAATCAGGGAAAGACAAGGATCTTCACCCTCACTACTCCTATTCAATATAGTTTTTTAAAATCCTAGCAAGAACAATTAGACAAGAGAACAAAATTGAAGGGACATGAACAGCAAATGAAAAAGTCAACTAATCTGTTTGCAGATGATCTGATCCTATATTTGAAAGACCCAGAAGAATTCTAGAGCCAATGAAGAAATTCAGCAAAATAACATACAAAAATCAGTAGATTTTCTACAATATAAATAATGAATCCACTAAAAAGGAAATCAGGAAAACCATTCACAATACCCCCCCCCAAAATAAAATACCTAGAAATAAATCCAGCTAAGGAGGTGAAAGACCTCTACAATAAAAATTATAGAACATTGAAGGAAGAAATTAAAGAAGATATTAGATGGAAAGACCTCCCATGTTCTTGGATAGGCAGAATTAGCATTGTTAAAATGGCCTTATGATCAAAATCTACAGATTCAATGCAATCCCCATCAAAATGCCAATGACTTCTTCACAGAATGGGGGGGGGGGGGGGGGGGTGGGGGGTGGAGCGGTGTCGTCCTAGAATTTAAAATAGCAAAAGTCATTCTGAACAATAAGAGCAATGTCTGAGACATCACAATACGTAAACTCGAATTATACTACAGAGCTATAGCAGCAAAAACAGCATGGTATTGGCCTAAAAACAGACATTAAGAAAATGGGATAGAAGACACTAAGACAAATCCACATAGATGTAGTCATCTAATCCTTGACAAAGGTGCCAAAGATATACATTGTTAAAATAACAAACAGTGCTGGAAAAACTGGATGTCTATTGGAGACAAATGAAACTCGATCCCTATCAGTCATCCTGCAAAAAAAGATCAATTCAAATCAATCAAAGACCTAGGAATTAGACCAGAAACATTGCAACTACTATAAGAAGACTCAACACTATGACATGTTGGGGCAGGCACCAACTTTCTTAATAAGGCTCCTGACACTCAGAAAATAAAACCAAGAATCAATAAATGAGACAGTATCAAAATAAAAAACTTCTGGGGCTGGGACTGTAGCTCAGTGGTAGAGCACTTACCTTGCACATGTGAAGCACTGGGTTTGATCCTCAGCACCACATATAAATAAAACACATTTAAAAAAAAAAAAGCTTCTGCACAGCAATGGAAACAACAACATGAAAAGGGAGCCTACACAATGGGAGAAAATCTTTTCCAGCTACTCCTCTAATAGGGAATTAATATCCAGAATATATAAAGAACTCAAAAACTTAATACGCACAAAAAAATAAATAACCCAATCAATAAATAAGCCAAAGATCTAAACAGACATTTCTCAAAAAAAGAAACACAAATGGCCAACAAAAGGTGAAATAATATTTAACATCCTTAGAAATCAGGAAAATGCAAATCAAAACTATACTGAGGGGTTGGAGTTAATGTAGCTCAGTGGTAGAGTGCTTGCTGGCATGTGTAAAGCACTGGGTTCCAATGCTCAGCACCACATAAAAATAAACAAATTAAACAAAGGTATTTTGTCAGTCTACAACTAAAAAAATTTTTTTTTAAAAACTATACTGAGATCGCATCTCACTCCAGTTAGATGGCAATCATCAAGAATACAAATAACAATAATTGCTGGTGAGGATGTGGGGCAAAACATACACTTATGTATTGCTGGTGGGGCTGAAAATTGGTACAACCATTTGGAAAGCAGTATGGAGATTCCTCAAAGGACTAGGAACAGAACCACCATACGACCCAGCTATCCCACTCCTTGGTATTTATCTCAAAGAACTAAAATCAGCATACTATGGTGATACATGCATACCCATATTTATAGCAGCAAAATTCACAATACCCAGCACAATTCATAACACCAGTCTAGGTGTTTGCCTACAGACAAATTGATAAAATGTGGTACACAATGGAGTTTTATTCAGCCATAAAGAAGAATGAAGCTGGACATGGAGGTACATGGCTATAATTCCAGTGATTTTGGAGGCTGAGACAGGAGTTCTCAGTTCTCAGTTCACAAGTTCAAGGCCAGCCTCAGCAACTTAGCAAGGCCCTAAGTACCTTAGCAAGACCCTGTCTCAAAATTAAAAAACAAAAGGGCTGGGGTTGTAACTCAGTGGTAAAGCACCCCTAGGTTCAATTCCCAGAATGAAATTATGTCATTTTCTGGTAAATGGATGAGATCATGCCAAATGAAATAAGCCAGACTCAGAAAGTCACGTGTCAAACATTTTCTTTCATATGTGGAATAGAAAGAAAAACCAGAAATACAAAAGGGATCTAAAGCAAATAGAAGGGACCAACAGAGTAAAGGAAGAGGACACAGAAGAAAGGAAAGAAGGAAAAAGGGAAATACTGGGGAATGAAATTGACCCATTATGCTATGTGCATATATGAATATGCCACAGTGAATCCCACTCTTAGGTATAATTATAATGCACTAATAAAAAAATAGAAGGGAGATCAGTGGAGTAGAGAATGTGGATCAGAGGGAGAGAGGAGTAGAGGGAAGCAGGAGGCACTGGGGAATGATGCTAACAAAACGTTACATACATATGTCACAATGAATCCCACTACTAGGTATAAGTATAATGGGCTGATAAAATAAAATACATTGTAATACTTTTAAAAAATTTTTGTAGCCAGATTTATTCTTCTAATTCAATATTGTTGCATGGCCTTCCTAACTTTCCTCTAATAATCATCATAATAATCCATCAATTTTTTTCTGGTTATTTCTTAACCTGTCTCCTGTTTTTGGATATTTAGGTTACTTTCAATTTTTTGTTTATATAAACAAAATGTCACAAAAAAATTCCATGAAAACATATTCCATATATTTTTAATTATTTCTGAACTGGGACTCCCAGTTTCCAGAGCATGAACATTTTGACTAATTGCTTTCCCAAGGTAAAGTTTCTGTTTCTAATTCCCTATGGAAGTGTTTGATAGTACTGGGTGGCTCGTTCCAGCCATGGGCTTCAGTTTTAATTCTGTAGCAATAACCACCATATCCCAGTGGTGACTTTATTCCCCAAAAGATGTCCTTGGTTATAATTCTTATGACTATTTCAAGAAGACAAGCTGAGAAGTGTCTGTCTTGACCAAGGTATAAAATTTCCTGAAAGATGACATGAAACCATGGTACCTTAATTAAACACCACATGTATTCAGTCACACATCACTTACATTCTGAGAAACACATCCTTAGGTGATGTCATTGTGCAAAGATCACAAAGGGTCCTCCCCCAAGCCTTGCCGGTGTGTCCTAGGACACCCCTACACTCTGACAAACCACTCACACTGCACAGCCTCCTGATGCAATTCAGAGACACAGTAAACACGAGAGGCATGAAGCTGCTGCCCTCTTAACCCGGAGTATGATTTTACATTTGATCTAAGTCGAAGAAGTTCACTCAAAGGTAATGATTTAAAATACAGCATGGTGAAAACATAAACCAGCAGCACAGCCTCTTATTGTCATTATCAAGCAAGGGGTGCTGTACA
>JAJEJO010001291.1:0-47500 GCA_020662805.1 Glaucomys volans
AAAAACACAATAAACAATACATGGAAAAATTCTTTTTTATGACATTATCCCCATGAATGAAAGTTTAATTGTTTGATTTCAGCCAATTTTTAAAGGAAACATAAATGAAGAGGAAGGCAAGCTTTTAAGAGAACTTTTATCACAAATATAAATATGACTTTGATGCCAGAGAGTAATTAGTGCTCTGTTTGTCTTTGAATAGTTAGAGAGGGAAGTTTGTTGGCTCTGTCTCTCATTTACTTCTATGGACCTGCCAAACTTTTATTAAAATTTAGTAATATCCACTATTTACCTGTACCTATAATTATTGCTGTGCCTTTTATGAACTTGTACTTCTTTAATGATTCTTCTTTCCTTGTTTTTATTTGTATGTCATAAAAATGTTAAATTTGTACAACTTTCAGGCAATTATTTTTATGAGCTCACAGGAGGTTATCTTCAATGTGATCACAAAGTCTTACAGTGGTCAATGAATTATACAGATTATTTCATTATTCCTTGTCTGGGATGGTACAGATCTAGTTCTCTCCACAGAAACATGTTCAAAATTTGGGAGCAAAGGTTATTATTCCAACATTGGTTGATTTCACTAATTATTATGTAAGCAGTACCCAAATTGCAAAATATTTGAGAAGTTGAAAAAAAGCATAGCAAATTAACCCCACCCCTTAGACATTGTTAGCATTTTAATTTGTTTATTTTTGATATTCAAAATGCATATACACACAAATATAGTTTTGTACTTTGATTTCAACATACAAGAGAAGAACAATTTTCTTTATTATCAGAGCTCTAAAATAATTGAATAATTATTGATATATTCATTGCATGAATAAATAATAACTTGAATTGATATTATATTTTAAGACTATTACAGATTTACCTGAGAAAAATACATTTTTAAAGGTAGAAAGTCACAAGTTTATGCTCTTTAACTTGGTATGGTTATTCATTTTCTCCTGAATACCTCAGTTATACACTTTTAATAATCTCTCTTAAATGCAATGAGATTAAAAAGTTTAATGTGTCTTTTCTGAAATAATAAAAGTTTCAAGTTAAAGTGAAAGACATGTATTCACCTGAGATGATAGTGAAATGGTGCAATTGCTGTCAGTAAATTGAGAGTGGCCAACAAGAAACTGTCATTCTGTAAAATATGATTCCAAACCTGAACTTGAACTTCTGGACTCCAGAGGAAAGGGAAGCAAACTCTGGCACAAGAACCTAATCTAGTCCATGATGCGTTCACATCTCCTGTTAGGCAAGAATGAATTCTACATTTGTAAATGGTTGGGGAAAAGAAAACCCTTAAGAATAGAATTTTGTGTCATGTGAAAAATTTGCAAAATTCATATCTCAGTGTGCATAATAAAGTTTTTTTTTTCCATTTTTGGTAGTGGGGATTGAATCCAGAACCTTAAGCAAGCTAGGCAGGTGATTTATCACTGACCTATATCTCCAGCTGCTGTAGTAAAGTTTTAATGGTGCAGAGTCCACACTCATTTGCTTATATGTTGTCAGTGGCTGTTCTTACACTCTAACAGCAGAGTTGAATAGATGTGAAAAAGTGACACAGCTCACAAAGTACAAAATATGACTCTGGTCATTTGCAGAAAAAGTTTGTTGATCCTCACTTTAGATGATTAGGCTTTGTGTAGTATAGCATCAGAAAGGTCTAAACCCATTTGCTTTCAGCCCACAATCCAAATCCCCTTCCTGTTTCCAGAAGGATAATTTGTGCCATCAAGGAAGCTGGAAGGATTGCCTGTGTTCATTTGCTATCAGATCAGCCTTTGAACTTCAGGAAAGCCGCCATCTTGTTTTTGTTCACTCCTTTTCTAAAGCGTAGTGTCTGTAGCATGAAACACTAGTATGTTCTTTAAACTTCTTGTTATCTTGAGACAGGGCAAGACCTTTACCCAATTTATTTAGTTATGGAGGAGGAGGATGAAAGATTGGGTCCTAAGTGTTATTCAATGGCATGACATAGGTTTTCTCTGGAAGGCAGCCAGAGCTGATGCTTATGAGGTGTTTGTCTGATGAACTGTACCCCTGTGACACTAAGCAGAGCCTGGAGGAGGTGGCAGCCCATCTTTCTAACTCAGGTTTGATTTACAAATCAGAAGAATGTGCAAAGCCCCTGGAAGCCAGACCCACCCCTTAGACAGTCTAACAAGGAAATAATGACCCCTGATTGTGAAAAGTCATTTGGAATGTGGGATGATCTGGACTGTTGTTGAAGTATATTATAGTATTTTCATGATAGCAAAATGGAGCCCAAGCAACCACTGACTGTGATGTTTGTTTTAGTAACTGGAAGTCTGGAAACTAATTATTAGCCAGTGTCTGTGTGTTAGAAACTAATTAAAGGAAGTCATGTTGTAAATGAATGGAAACTTCTAACACAACTCAAATAAAAAGAACAAAAAGAAAGTGGTGAGGAGGGAAACAGTGTGTCAAAAATGACTTCAGCATTAAATTCCACATTCAGAAATAAAAGATGAACCCAAATATTTGACTAGAAATTCTCTTATAATGGAATTTCATTACTTCAGAAATTAAATGTGTCATGAGCTAATTTCTACTACTCCACTGCCCTCATCTTCAATCTAACAGCCAGAATGGAATTGTACATGCTGTACACAATTTCCTGAGACTCGAAGAACTGACTTTATTTCTGGTCCCCCAAATTCTTTAAGATTTTTGTGGTATCACATAAAGTATTTGGCCATGTTTACAAATATCAAAAAGTTGCTTATCTGAGGTCAGTATAAAATACATATATATCCGCGACATTGCATTAAATATAAACAATGTTTTAGCTTTCCAATGAAAAATTACTACATTTAATACAAAAAAACTTTGAAAATATAGAAATTGAAGGAAATAAAAATAACCACCACAACCCCTCTACTCAAAGACAATGTCACGTCACCATTCTTTCCTTGTAGTCTCTTCTGTGATTTTTCCCCCACATTTTTGATTCTGTTCAAAGTTGATTGAAGCCTCTTGTTATTTCACTTAATTGCTTAACATAATTTTTGGATAAGATATTCATAATTATCCAGAAAAAAAAACAAAAAAAAACGCCTTAACACTAGATAGGTATCCATCCCATTGCAATGATTGAATGTAAACTAGGTTCCAACCCCAAAACACATTTTCTCAAGTCAAAAAGTAAGCCAAACTTTTGTAACTTTCTTTTTTATCTCATGACTTCTTTTTTGGCCCTGATCTTATGGTCTGGATGAAGACTAAAATAAAAAAAAAAAAAAGAAGGGTGGGAGGGGCCCTTGTGGAGGAAAGAAAGAAAAGTCAAGCAAAATGAAAAGGAAGAGTCAGGGAATTGAAAAGAAAATACCACATTCGCCAAATACATCTGGTCCTGCTGAGAGTAATAGCATTTGTGTAAACGTGTAGACAAGTCTCTAAGCTGACTTTTTTCACAAAAGCCTACCTCTTTGATATGTATTCCATTAATTTCATGGCACACACACTTGAAACTGGGTAAAGAAAAAGAGGTCTGGACCGGGATTCTTTATTTAAAACACAAAAGATGTTACACTTAGTTTTGTATTTTCCTTTTTCATCTGTTGTTTTGATATAACTTTCATAACTGGGAAGAGAGGTTCAGTGTAAGAGAGATGTGACTGAGGAAGCTGTCTTCACACCACAACTTCTTCTTCTCCCAAGCCAGCCGATAGGATGCACTGCACAGCTGTGACCCATCTCAGAAGCAGTCTAACCCAGCACAAAAGTCATAGGCTCAGATGCCAAAAGGGACCATTTGTTCTTGATGCTTGACCCTCTCCAATTAGTTGTGCTGTCCACAACGAATTTTTCCTGGAGGTCTTCTTTCCTAAGAAATCTATGCACTGTGGCTGTGTTCATCCATGATGCAAAGACCCCAAGTGCTACTTGCTGTCTTCATGGGAACTGAGTGAGAATGTAATCTGAGCTTTTTTTTTGGTCTATCTCCGACACAGCAACATCATAACAATTGAAGTGTAGATTTATAGCATGCCTTATGTATATTTTCTTAGTCCCAAGGCCCCCCTTTTCACAGATACATACACAACATGTCATGTAGAAAATATAAATTGTTGATCGTACAGGCACTTTCTTCCTTTTTAAACCTTTCCAAAGGTCTTTTTGTTAAATACACCCAGATGCCGTTTGACAGATGAGGGGCTAATTGCTCTGTGAATTACCTCTATCGATTCCTGTTTCATGTTGAGCCAAACAAACAAAAGATATTAATGCTTTGAAAAAAATGAATGATGACCTTTCTCTGCAAACACAGCTTGCGGTCTCTGATTATTGGTGATTCCAGAGAGCAGCGGTCAATCGCAATAGCTGTAACGCTATGATCACTATAATAAGCTTGCCTGACCTTCTCTGCCATGTTAAGTGGTTTAAATTTATTTGCCCAACAACAGAAGAGCTTTCATTTAAAGTCACAGAACATTCAATTCAATTTAAAGATGTAGTGTCTACTTTCTTCTTCTCTTCTGGGTCCTTCCCCATGTCATGCAGCCAACATGCCACATTTACCAACAGTGTTACCACCGTAAAATAAACATCATACCTGCAAAACAGGTTCCATTCTTCAGTTTGTTTAAGATTCTGGGTGCCATTTTCTTTTTTGACTTGCTCTTTCCTGTTTTAAAGATTGGAAATATTTTGTTTCTTTATCTTTGTAAATTTTGTCCGCAGTTGTGGTTTTAAGTTCTAGATAATTTAAACAAAGTACAAAGTGATGAATTCAAGGAGCATGGCCCTGAGCACCCCAACATGGGAATCAGGGGCCCAGCTCCATTGTTGTCCATATTCAATGGGAACTTTTTGCCAGTCATTTTTTTTTCCAATTTTTTTTTTTTTTTTTTTGTCCTGAGAAGAGACCATTCCAGTTTGATAAATGGGGTGACACTGGGCCCAATTACCTACTTCAGAACATCTTTCTATTGGAACATACTTACATTCCAGAGCTCTCTACTTGATGACAGTTTTATATAAATGGCGGACTTCTAACTTGGCAGCTAAGATAACATGGTAGTGGGGCCTTTAAGGACTTCCTGACCTTTTTCTCAACAAGGCTTTATGGTGGTGAAAATGTGCAAACCACAAATGTCTTGAGCCTTGAAGGTTAGGAAGTGGATGCAGCCCCCCTCCCATGGTTTAAATGAAATTTCTCGATAAGGGGACCCTGACACTTCCACCAATTTCCTGGTAAGAGGCATGCCAAAAATACCAAGGAAGTAGTTTCTCTAAGAATATTTTGGTCCCTGTGCTATAAGATCAAAGCAGGAAGTGAAGAGAAAAACACCACAAATAATCAAAAGGCTTCCTGTGTCCGTCTGACATTCTCAAGCAGTGAGGGCTGAATTTAGATAGAAAGCTGAGCAATTTAGGGTGACTTTCCTTAAGCATTGTCTCTACTTTCCACTCAAGATTGTGACCAACAATGTGCTAGTCCACTCTTTAACCATGCTTTGTTTTGTGAAGTACCACGGGAAATTTAAGAAAATGGGAAGCATGGTTCCTGCTTGGGTCAGATTCCTGGTTGTGCATTCAAAGCACCAGGATCTTTCTGGGCATCAGGATATTTGCAAATATGATATACATGTTCTTCCTAGAATGCCTTTCTACATGTCTTCCCTTCAATTTCCAACTTCAGTGTCTTCCTAATCCCTGTTTAGTCTTTAAAATGTCTCCTGATCTAATTCTTTTTCTTCAAGGATGTCTTCCATACCACTCTATTAAGGACTCATCATAGCAAACGATGCACACTTTGAACTCAGCACTTTGCACATCTTAGCTTATTTACTACTCTATTTCTCTCTCTCCCCTAGAAGTTCTCACTGTGTGGTTCAGGCCTTGCCCACAGAACTTGGGGCTTAGCAAATGTCTAACTGATGTTTAAGAATCAATAGATCACTATGAGTAAATGAATGAACAGACGTATTGCATCACAGACCACTGTACAACAAACCATTCTGAACTGCAATGGCTTTACACACTATTATCTATTTTCACTGGGGCCTCTGTAGGTCACTTGGGACTTAGTTGAACATCACTAAGCTTGGCTGAGATGGCTCAGTCGGGATGACTCTGTTCCCTATATTCTTTATCTTCCCTTTGGGGAACATGCTGCCCAGACATGTTCTCATGGCCACAGCAGAAACACAAGAGGAAAAAGTAGAAATTCACAAAGCCTCTTAAGACACACTGTCATTTCTATTGTATTTTTTTGACCATAACAAGTCATATAGGAAACCCTGATTCAAGGGATCAATTCATATAATCTTGTCCTTCAGTCACATGAAAAAATCACTTTATCAAAGAGTATGAATACAAAGACAGATGCAAAATTAGACACAGTAATGAAACCAAACCTATCAAGAGGAAATGCTGATAATCATATGAAGAATAGAATATTTAGGTGCCAACTGTTGGAGCTATTTGACCAAATACCAGTATTATCTCCTTTATTTTCATATCACCAACACATAAACCAGGAACTTAAAGTGGTCCATAGACATTCACAAAATTTGTTTGGATCATAGACAATAAAGAGAAAAATCACAATTGAAAGAATCCTAATAACTTTATTTATATGCATTTTTAACATAAAATATGTATGATGGGCAGAAATGTAGTTAACACAAGATGAAAAACTAAATGGTAAATGATTCATTTTACTGAATAAAAATTTCCTTTTGCTCACATATTTTAACAAGTTGGTTTAAAAATTGGCAGGACCTTAATAGGAATATGTACAATGGCCCCTTTCCCCCAGATGCCTTCTTATTTAATTTCTCCTACTTGGAGACATGAGAGGATAGGCATTGAGGGCTTCTTTACAGAGTTTCTGTTCTATCAAAGAGTTGATGTTAAACCTCCAAAATCCAGGCGTTGATTTACCAGGAAGAACATAGTTAACTTAAAAGCAGAGAAAGCCCTGGCAGTAATCAAGCCCGATGAATTCCTGGCCCTCTTCCCTGGAAGCCCTGTGGGGCCTGCTCCATGGGGCCAATCCCACACCACACACACTGGATTGGTGGTCCTCTTATCACAGAAAATTCCACCCATGCGGCCAAAACATACAGAAGGAAGCACACAAGAAAAATGGGAATATAATATGCAGGCCTGTGGATTGAGTTTTATGAAAAGCAAATAAAAATAAAGAGTAGGGGAATTTTTCTTAGCTCTTTTTCGTATTTCACAGGATGAGAAATCATACGATGGATTGCTTATCAAATGAGAAAAGTTTTACTAGTTAGTAGTAAATTAGATACTGAAAAGGCAGCTTTTAATCTTTCTTCCAATATTGTTCTGTAAACAGTGATTTAAATTTGAAATAAAAAAACATGACTTTTCCCTTGATTTGTCATTTATTCATATTCTAAAAGAGTGGCATATATTAAAGATATGCAAATCAAAGTATTCACAAAACTGCTTTCTTGTTGGACTTTAGTTTGTGATAAAGTAGTATCAGAGCCCTGGTTGCAAGCTATGAAGCATTGAAGTTCCTTGAGACAATAAGATGCTTGCTATTTCAATAACTTTTAATTCACCAGCATTTCAGAATCTCATACTTCAGATTTCTGGAACCATATGTAAAAGATAAAAAAAGAGCCATCCTCTTTGCCAGCCCCAGTCCTCTTGACTTGTCTGCATATGCACAACCTTTCTTATGTGACCTAACTGCAGCATTTTTTTGTTTTCCCCACATTTTTCTATGTTCATGTTTCCTCTCCATTTTCTGCTAAGAAATAAATTTCAAGTAACTGGCTGAAAGAGCGTGCAAATGTTGAACGCATGTCCTGGTACAATTTGAACTACACAATTGTGACAGGGTTCTCATGACCACTAGTAAAATTCTTTCTAATGTGAGCCTGAACCTAGCAAACACTAAATAAATGATAAATTTAATGGAATCGTCAACTTCTTATCTAGAGCCTGCAAAACGTTAAAAAATAGTTTGTATCTGGGAATTGATAGGGTCCAAGTCTTCATTCATTTTTCCCTGTTCTGTCATAGGACTCTACAACATGGTGAGACAGGGGGTAGGGGCACAGAGTGGAGAGAATTGATAGAGATGGGAAAGCAAGCTGCTTTACGAAAAAATTCACAGCTGCAGTTTTTAGTAATCATGCTCCTTTTTCCGGTGGACTTTAAAAAGACAAATTCATAAGAGTTATTTTGCCATAAAAGGTAATGTCTCTTAAGTCCAGCTTCCCAAAGACCTCAGAAACTGAAATGACCACACCACTCCCTGAGGTCCAGAGCACAAACTTTTGTTCCCCTCCTACATCCCCATCCCTAAGAGTTTTTTTCCACTGGTTAAAATGATTAAAAACATTCTCAGAATAGAATACAAAATGTTGATGACTTGAATAGGAGTCTGTTTTCAGGGAAAAAAATTAATGTATTGCATGTTTACTGTTTGATAATACAGCTGCTGTGAAACCATCATATTTAGGACTTAGTTACATACAGTGATAAGTAAGTATGCAAGGGTAGTTGTATTCTTTTTTAAAAATTTCTCTCTTTTTAAAAATCCCACCTCCTCACTTAGTTAACTAACTCTAAAGAGAATCCTGAAGAGGTACAAACATCAGCCTATATGAAGTCCTTGGCTGTCTCTGAACTGGAACCTGGCTTCCTAAATCCTGTCTAGGTAAATTACCTTACCAGTGTGGGGTATTTCCTTTTAGAAGATTCCTTGGGAAGAGCCTCCAGGGAACTGACTAACTTTTTAATGGTTCACTCAGATTAAGAGGAAGGAAATGTGAACTCCTTGGGGGGAGGCACTTCGGTAGGCCGTCTGCATCCTGTAATTCTTCCCAAGTCTGTGAATCATACTTTTAAGACTCCTTTTCAAGGGCATTTGTCTTCCTTTAAGAGAAGTCCTAAGCAGAAAAGACGAGGTTTAAAATAGATCTCAATCAAGCTTTCTCTATGAAAACAATTGCACGATCCTTGCTCTCTAACCGGCTCCTTCACCTGCATCCCCCCGCCCCCACCAGGCACATTTGACTGGGCTTTCTGATTTGCTTTAGTTTCAGAATTAAAATGATTTCTCATATCATCTCAGTGTCTTTGAGCCACAGTTCTGTACCACTTCCATCACAACCAGCCATTGAGACTTAAGCCATTTCCTCTGTGTTGGGAGGACTATTTTAATAATATTTTTCAAAATCATTTTAGAAATAAATCTTGCTTTCAAAGCAATGAATTTAATAAAATATCAAGTTCATAGACAATCATAGGCTGCTTTTGAACCTTCTCCCTCAAAAACCTGAGCGTTTCTCAAAATTAGTTTCTGTGGTCAATAGTTTATTAGGGGTTAAACCATTCAAACTTCTACAGAAGTTTGAAGTAACAAGAAAAAATTTATAGAAGGTTTACTGCATTGCAAGTTCAATTGCTTAATTAGGAAACTATATTTTGGGGGGTAGTTACTAAATGGTGATTCCTAATGTTTTTTAATCCATTGCCAGGAATAAAAAAAACCCTGGTCAAATGTCCAAAAGGGCAAATTTATAAGTCATGGAACTTACAGTGTACAACATCAAGAAGGAACACTAATATGAATCATGGACTCTGGGTGATAATGATGTACAATATAGGTTTTTCAAATATACAAATATATAACAAATATACCCATTGGATGCAGAATATTAGCAATGGGAGGCCCAAGCATAGGAAAGGGAAGGAATTTATGGGGAATCTCTTCCTTTCTCTAAATGTTAATGTAAATATAAAACTGCAGTGAAAGAGACAGTCTCTTTTAAAAGGTTAAAAATGAGATTCCACAAAGGGAACTTAGGTTAAATTTAAATGAACACATTACTCAGGATTGATTTGGGCAATTCACCAATCCAGTATTGGTAAATCCTCAATCTAAAAGTCTCTAGAATTCCAGGAGTTATTTTTTATGGTGAGGGGGGAACTCTGGCAACCCCAGTCTGACCTAACCTGAACTTATTTGTAGCAAACTGTGACCCAAACTGATGTGCAGGATGCAGAATCTTCATTTATCCTACTTATTGCAAGTGTTACATTGCAGACATATTATTGGATGGTGCCCCAGAACACTGGTGATGGTGGATAATATGTAGATTACCTTGTATGGATAATATATGATATTTGTATTCAAAGTACTAATGGTTTTGAATTACATTACACATATTACCCCCCACTAGTTTTGGACAAGGAATTGTGCACCAAATCCATTGAAAAATTGAATGCAGGGAAGAAAGAATGAACAGAAAACAGTGGAGTACTATTTCACTCTTACCCTGATTTCTTGAGAGCTTCTATTCCTAGATTCTCATACTGATGACTTATTAAAATGATCTCTTGATAATTAAAATTTATTGACACTATAATGTACAAAAACTTAGAAATGGAATTGCATTTTCTATTTAGATGTACCTTAATAATTTTTATATGGATGCCAGTAAGTCATGTTTTGTTTCTGTAAGTCTATTCCAGCAGCATACCCAGAATACATTTTTCTTTACTCTTATTTTGGGTAAAGTAAGAAATGTGAGGATAATGATTTAATGCATATATTAGGGATGCTGATAAAAATAAAGAAATGAGGAAAAAAGGAAAGGAGAGAAGAAAGAAGGAATAAGGGAAAGGAGGGAGGGAGGAAGGAAGAGGAGAGGGAATAAAAAAAGACAAAAAGAAGGAAAAAATCTTCGGTCTGTAGGATCTACGTTACAATGTTTCTCAATGCTTAAGAAATCTTGAAAGAAAAGATGTCATAGGCAAATTTTAATATTCTAGAACTGCAATCCAATTGCATAAGAGCATAAATTTAAATCTAAATCATTTGGGGGAAGTATTTAAATACCCTATATTTTTGGTTAGTGCTGATATCTATAAAAATCTGCTATATTACACAGATCCATATTATAGAGATTATATATACAAATATTTTATTACTTATGCATAAAACATGATTTGTTGGGGGACATAAACTATGGCTTTCTCAGGTATCACTGCTACTTGATTGTTCTGAGTATTGGCTTTCTGACAGGGTTTGGAATGAAGCCATTTTTATTAATTTAGTTATTTTTGCTGATATAAAAGGCCGTCTATCATGTTAATGATGTATCGGTCTGCGGTCCCACCGAACAATAATTACAGAATGTTCCTAATAGTAAATCATTTGTCACAATCACAGCTCAGTACAACAATCTTTTGTGGAGCCGGGGAAGACATTATCTGAATAGCAATACACCTTTATTCAAACCGATTAGAGGGCATCTGGCCAAACCTGGGAGTCAAGTCTAAAATGCCCTTCTCTAAATCCCAGCCGAGGGCTGTGCGTGGGGAGCTGCTGGATCTTCCCACGTGCTGGCGTTCCCGATGTGATGACACCCATCGTTCTGCAAGGGGAAAGAAAGGGAAGCTTAACAAGAACCTGAGAACGGGACTCCCTCTGGAAAGAGGGAGAAATAAAATGATGAGGAAAGGAAAATGTCAAAGTTTCCTCTATGTCCTCTTTTCTTTTCTTTTTTTTTTTTTCTTATCAAGAACAGGAAAAAAAGGACACAATGCACAGAAAGAGAATGGGGTTAACAGAAAGCATAGATATCTAAAGTTAGTGAAAGTCTCATTATCAGAGTAAGGGTTCGATTTTGCTTTGTGAAGATCCACGGCTTGATTTCAGTTGTTCTGGAGCAGTGTTTATAAATCACAAGAACAAACATTGTAATGTTTCTATGAGCAGAAACATTAGGAAGGCTGAATGTAGGTTCATAGCTTTATCAAGTGGAAGGTGCAGACTTCCCAAACCTTCCTGTCCAGGCAGATGCGCCTCCTAGGGCTCTACGAACACCCTCACAGGAGTCTTGCATTTGTTGACTTTGAGGGACCCACCTGTACATATCCCCATCACCCAAATGCAGAACGTACTTCAAGAACTCTTTTAAGTATTCGGTATGCATTAATTCCTCTTACAGTCCCCAAAACGTTGACATCAGCTCTATTTTGGGGATGAAGAAACTGAGGCACAGAGGACCTGAGCCAGACAGTTGTGAAAGAAAAGGGGATGATTTCTAGAATTTGGTCAATTTCATCCCCCATCTGGGTTGATTAGCCACTGTACATTCGGGTACCCCAATGAAGTAAATCAGCACCTTTCCTAAGAACTCATGGATTTATTGATTTTTGGTGAAATGATGACCACCATTACTAGTTAGTTGGCAGCAGTATTCCTGTTTTATAGAGAAAGTAACCAAAACCTTAAAGGAGGAAAAGAAGGATTTGGGGCAGGGCTCTTTGACATGAGCCTGAACTTGTCACCCAGCCTCTGTCCCCACATTCTGTATGAAAATTTGCCCAGGTAATGAGTAACTGAGTGATGTATACATTCACTGGAGAGATTGTGGTTCTTACAACAATGATGCCCAATTTAAGATCCATGGATTTCAGAAAAAACAGAAACAAGAACCACTTCATTTTAAAGGTATGCACTTATTTTAAGGGTATTTTTATTTCCGTAAATATATAGATTTTTATTAGAAGTTTTGTTGAGAATGGGGGCTGGGGATATAGCTCAGTTGGTAGAGTGCTTGCCTCACAAACACAAGGCCCTGGGTTCAATCCCTAGGGTCGCCAAAAAAAAGAAAAGAAAGAGAGCGAGAAATTTTGTTGAGAATGGAAAAGAATCACATGCATACACAGGAGGAAATTCTAAAACACTTGTTCATTAAGTCCAATGACTTGAAAACAGCTTCAGGATCAATTTAAATACAAGGAATGGAGGGAGCCACAAGCTGTGAAAGGTTTTGAAAAGATCACACATTGCAGAAAAAAGAGGTTTCTCGAAGCATCCACAATGTTCCTAGAAGTTCAGGCAGAGAAAAGTGATGTGAGGTACAAAGTCCATGCTTCCCAATTTTCTTTGGATTTTAAAAAGCCACCAGTAGAGTTATTGCTTTCTGATTGCCGGAAAGCAAATATGTAAGCCCCAAATGAACGTTAAATGGAGTCACATGCAAGCGCCCCCTCCCCAAATACACTTGCCACCTCTTCTTTTTGTAGCATTCTGTTAGAAGCATCCAAGGACCCCAGCAGGCAAGCTGTACTTGCTTTACTAGTATCAAATTCAAACTACCCATTAAACTGTGCAGTGAAATGCATACTGCTACCGATGTTTGATGGTCACTGCTCACAACAAAGTCCTTGTCCAAAACTTGAAGTCAGTTGTAGCACAGAACTGGACAGGAGAGCTGGACTTTGCCAAGACCTTGCCCCTCTTCTTCACCCTTTGCTCACACTGGCCAGGTCACTGATTGTAGAATTCACAGACGCGTCTCAAAACAACCCAGTTCAAACACAAGCATCTTTGACACTGACCTGCACTGCTTTTCTAAAGGGGAGAAGTCCCCTACAAAAAAGAAAAAGAAATCAAATGGCTTCCTCTTGCCCCAACCCCGCTGTCCCCTACCCCTGTGTTCTGTCCAGAAGAAAAATCCCTCGGCCGCAATGGTTGTTTTTATTAAATTCTCCTCAATAAAAAGCTCAGGCAGGATTTATTAGGTACTCAGGGCGGACGTTTAGTATTTCGCCAGTTATTAAGTGAAAATCAATAGAAAGCAAAGAAAATGGAAGTCACCGCACTGTTAGCGCACCGTTGTCGCCCAGATATTATGTCGGCTGTCTTGTAGATTCATGACGGACGAAAGAGGCCGGGAGAGAACTTTCTGCTTACATTGCACGAGCCAAAGTGGGGTTATTCATTAGAGCAGGCAGCCGGCCAGATGGATTTCCAGTTCAGTTTTACCATTTATCTTTAAAACGCCTGTATCGAGTGAGAAAGAACACTGATATTATGTGATATCAATGGCAGGTTTATGTATCTAAATCAGGATTTATTGTTATTTTGTTCCAAAGACCTTTTTTTCTCAAGAAATACCATTTCACTGGAAGAAAATAATAGCTAAAACCTTGTCAAAGATAACCTTTCATGCTGTCCGTGCACTACTCGCTGTAAAACAAATAGAACCCAGTATATAAATAGTTTTAACCACATCCTTACAAATCATTTCTTCTGAATCTGTTTCCCCCATTTCAATATCATGTGTTTTTTGTTGTCGTCGTTTTTGTTTTCTTTTTACAGCTGTGAGTAGCTCATGCTTTCTTTTGCCGAGAATTTGACTCTACATAATGTCAGAGATTGTTTTAATTACATTTAAAAGCTTTTAGCTGTTTTACACTCTTCTGTGGGCTGTTACCTTGTTCAAAGAGCACTCTTTCGGAAAGCAAAGTGGTCTGTTGTTCTTTTCCTCCTCCACCCTCAAAATGAGCTTGAGAGTCAAAAATACCTACCATCCCTTTTATAATTTTTTTCCAGCTGCTTCATGTTCTTCAAAATCAGAGACGTGTTTTCTTTTCACTTGAATTGACATGTTTGGTAGCTTCTGTTTTGTTTTGGATTTTATTTTATTCCTTTTCATTTAAAAGACATATTAGAGCAGACAGGATCAGATCTGATCTCAAGTCGATCCTGCTAAATAACTAAGATGGCCAAATGCCAGAATGAACCCTGATACACTCCCTCATAAACAGCTCTCAAGAAAGAGAGTGCAATCCATATATTTGTAAAATGTCATTAGTGACACTTCATGATTAGGAGAAAAATTACATCTGGGTTTTGATTGAAGCTCATGCTAATAGGAAATTGAGAACATAAGTTTAAGCTACTTTCCTTTAACTGATTTTTTAATTTGTTTTGTTTTAGGAAAAAGAGAAGTTACATTTAGTTTTATATGGATAATAATAGAGAGTAGTCAGACGTGTGGTCATTTAAAGTTCAAAATTTACTATAAGTGAAACCAACTTCGAAGAATTTTCTGAGCATCAACTGAAGGTTTGTGCACTCCTTGGACGAAAGTGATAATATATTGCAAAGTAAGAAAATAGAAGTATAAAATAGGTTGTAAAACACATGTCTCTGATATTTTCTTTTATTAATTAATTAATTTTTATTTTTTAATATTTACAGACTTCATTTTGATTGATTGTACACAATTGGGGTACAACTTTTCATTTCTATGGTTGTGCATGATGTAGATTCATACCATTCATGTAATCATACATGTACATAGGGTAATGATGTCTGTCTCATTCCACCATTTTTCATACCCCCAACCCCTCCCCTTCTCATTCCCCTCTACGTAATCTAAAGTTCCTCCATTCTTCTTTCACCCCTCATCCTGCAACCCAATTATATATTTTCTTTATCTACTTAGGTAAAGTCCAATTATAGAGCTTAATTATATCAGAAGTGCTTTCTTCCATTTTCCTATTTGGAAATGGACTCCTGTTTTCTTTTCTTTTCTTTCTTTCTTTTTTTTTTTTCTTTTTATCGGGAATTGAACTGAGGGATTTGAACTCAGGTAATTGAACTTGACCACCAAGCCACCTCCCCAGTGCTATTTTGTGTTTTATTTAGAAACAGGGTCTCATTGAGTTGCTTAGAACCTCACTTTTGCTGAGGCTGACTTTGAACTTGTGATCATCCTGCCTTAGCCTCTGGAGCAGATGGGATTACAGGCATGCACCACTGTGCCCAGCAAAATGGACTCCAGACACTTTGAGCTGCATTTTTTTTTCTTAAATACCAGCCTTAAATAAAAATACTTGAAGGTCTAAGGTCTTTCTAGTTCCCCTTTTACTTCAGAAAAGTCATGCTAGAATTCTCTATGTAATCATATATGTGTGACTGATCCTGCTGATGGGGAGACAAGAAAGGATAGTGGTTAAGGAAACAGGCTCTAGACTGCACGAGTTCCAATCCCAGCTCTATCACTTTCTGATGATGCCTCAGTTTTGTCATCTGCATTGTGAGGAGAATAATCTTATAGGTGTTTCATCAAGAATAAATGGGTTAATATATGCAAAGTTCATAAACTACCACTTGCTTAATATTGTCTTCAAAGACCTAGTTATCTGTTAGCTTTGATTGTATATCATTCAGAAAATAATGTTTCCCATGTTAATACTTTGGTTTTCTAACACCAAAAGATTCAAATAACCTTGTTTTGACACTTACCAGTATACTTAGACATTGCAGAAAGATATAGTCTTAAGGTTCCATCATATTGAGAATCCCACCTAACCAAAATATTATCTTAAATAAATTGGCTTTTTAAAAAAGTCTCTTTCGTGGGATCCACAGTCGGAAATAATAATAGTGATGATGATGATGAAGATAATAATTGCCTATAAGCATAACCATAGTTTTGATTTATTAATAGCTACAGTGATTCAGTAGTCCTGAGGTTTTATGTCTGATTGGGGACCTATTTATAGACATCTTAATTTGTTGAAAACAATGTCTGGTTATTTCATTCTAACAAATACCATCAGTAACACATGTACTTATGAGAAAGAAATGATACTGCTAATTAATATGACTTGGGCACTGAGAAAATGAAGGCATTCACACCAAGGAAAATGAAAGACGATGACTTGGATTCATTGCTGTGTGCCTCATGTCACTTGAATCCTTGCCAAAGCTGTCTTACCTTGACTTTATGGTATTAGCCCAATAGCTTTTCATCTTGCTCACCCTCTCTAGACTTCAGGTATCTTAATTGTAGAGTGGGTATAATATGCCTCCTTTATTCACACTACAATTGAGAACTGAAAGGAGAGAGCATAAAGTACTTATTAAAAGAAAACAATACTTTATATAGTCAGGTTGGTGGGAAAATCAGCACAATTTTAAAACACAGGGATATTATGTAAGAGTAACCACTGTCTGTTTCCGTGACTATTGATAGGTACTCTTACATTCTTGCAACCAAAGTGTGAGTGCCAAGGACAGGAAGGTTTGGAACCTAAACTGATATCAGGCTGCCTAGCCCCAAACCCTCTCTCCGCATTGGTGTCCACAAGACCCGAGCCCTCAGGTTCTTCCTGTGCAGTGCTGGAATAGCGAATGCTACCCACTTATGTACTGAGATAAATAGGTCTCACTCATGCATTAAGTGAGATCATATATATTAACTGCTTAGAACAGTGCTTAGTAAACACTCAAGGAATGTTTTTGATGTTATTTGCTTTCTATGGTAGTGATCAATATTGAAGACAAATCCATGACTTCACTGAGCTGATGGTCAGAAAATTCAAATAAGCACTCAGCCAACTTTTTTTTTTTTTATCATATATTGTGATAGTAAAAAAGGCCAATCTAACTCAAATTGAAGGCATGGGGTAGGGGTAGGAAAGACTTCCTTGTGGAAGTGACATCTGAAAAGTTGGTAATGAAATCAAGGGGCAGAGATGACCACTGTATGCCTACGATGTTCAGTGGAACTTTCTGCATGACGGAAAGTCTATAACTGCATGGCCCAATGTGGTGGCAAGCAGCCACAGACAGCTATTGAAGTCTTGAAATGCTGATAATACGTAAGAAAAATCAAATGTTTACTACTATTTAATTTTAATTTTTAAAATTTAAGTATATAGTCACATGAGCTAGTGGTTAACATATTGGGTAGCACAACCTTAAGCAGAGGGGACAACAAGCACATAAATGCAGAGATGAGGGAGTTTTAATATATCAAAGAACTGATATTTTGAAGAGTAGAGCAGATTCCTGAAGGTCTAGTCTGGGAAATTAGCAGAGGTAATGCGTAGCTTACTGAAAAGTCCAGACTTTGACTGAAGCCATTCAAAGTCATTGAATAGTGATTGGAAGGAAAACAACATGATCAGATCTGCAAAATCTCTCAAGGTAACTGCTAAAATTATTGATACTTCATAATTTAAAAGCTTATCAGATAACCTGACCTCCTTTAATCTTCAACAGTGTGAGAAATCTCAATTATTATATTTCCTTTTATGTATTTTTATTTTCTTTGTTTTTAACTTAGCAAACTATGTTCTTGCTACTACCCTCTCACTGCATCTTGAATGACAGGCCTGATAAAAGTAAACTATACATATGTCAGTGCACAGACTCATTCATGAGAAGGTTACATCAATCAATTTGGAAAACAGCAATGGATTACTTTCAAAGAAATGGATTACTTTCAAAGAAATACTTTTCCTAAATGTGACCCACTGGCAAAGGTGCATGAGCAATCCTGTCTTTGGCCCCAGGGCCAGTCTCACTTTAGTTATCTCCTCCTGTGATTGCCCGAGATTGTGCTGAGCTTCTCTGTGCTCCCAAAGTGATGAGGGAAAAGCCTGCCTCTCTCAGCCTTGGGAGTGCTTTGCATCTGAATCCAACCTGTCCTCCCAGACAAGTAGCAAAGAGCACCTGGGCTAGACAAGGGTACCCACTGCAATATGCTGACAGTCCATGGCTGCTGACCTGACTCTCCATGGCAGGTCTGAGTAGATAAAAGATGGCATTTTTCCAAGTGGAAATGAGGAAGGAACAGAGCTGCTCAGCCCTGGGCCCTGGAGCCAGCCCATCTACATAACACACATACACACACATACACAGACACACACACACAACTTCAACTCTGCAATTCTCAGCAAGAACATTTCAAACAAACACTAACATCCAATTTGATTAGATCAAGTCATTTTCTCTCTCCTTTTTTAAGGAAGATTATTAATAAAATCACACTTCCTTAAAAGAAAGAAAGAAGGCAAGGAATGTAAATGCGGCACTAATTTAATTACACACTGGCACTGTAAGACACTAATGTAAATATTCTGGTGAGCAGGCCTAAGACACTTGAAGTAATTACTTAAGGGCTCCCTTTCAAAGAATCTCTTCCTTTTTTATTAAATGCCTTTTAACATTAGCACTTTCTTCCTGACAAATTAAATGAAATTTCATTACTCTCCCTGACTTAATGGCATGAGGCTCCCACAGAGGTGTGAGTTAACCCTCCCTGGACAGCTGACAAGGGCTCCTACATTCTGTCAAAATGCCACTGTCCTATCACACATGAGAAGGGAGAGCTCCAAGAATCTTTTGTGTTTTTACCAGAGCTTCCAGAATCCTTCATTTCCTTGATGTTTTTTCAGCTGTGATCCTTGCAAAAATCTAAGAAACCAATAGCATTGTTGTTTTCCAGAGCTCTCAAGTTCACAGTTAAAACATCCTTCACTGGAACTCTAATAATGACCACAATGAGAGTAACAATAGCAAACAGTTATATAGTCCTTATTAAATATCTTCTAAGCAATTGATCTCTCAAATTATTTAAGCACCTACAAAAACACTATAAAGTAAGTTCTATTAATATTCCAACTCTAAAATGAGGAAATTTAAGTGTAGTGATTAAGTAATTTACCCAAGGTCACACAGTGAATAAGCAGAGGAGCTGAATATTCAACCCTATCAGCCCGTCATTATCATATACTTTTATACAAATAGATATTGAATGCTCAGTCCTGTAGACACAGAGTTATATCTATATCCTCTTTTACATTTGTGCAAACTGAGACTCAGATACCTTAAGTAATAAGCTCAAGATCATGCGGTTCATATCTCTCTGGGATCTGCATCAGCCATGTCTTGCAGACAAATAAGCTTCAAAATTAAGTTTCGAAGACGTGACCTCTGAAAAGTTCTATTTCTAGACCTGCTTTATTCCACCTACTAAAAGAAAAAACAGTGCAATAATTTGCTTTTGAAAGATGAAGAAGGAAACAGTAATTACTGTAAAATTAAATTTATTTTTAATATCTTCGGAGAAGAGACATAAAGTTACGAGAAAATTACAGAATAACTACACAGGGACCAAGGAACTGAGGGCCATGTCCTACCGGCCTCATTATGAGTTAAGAATAAATCTATGTTCATTTTTGTTAAAAATGACAATTGGGAAAGGTCTTACAAAATGAACACTGCCAAAGTCGTTCTTTGAGAGAGCATGTGTGCTTGAGAATGTTCTGGAGAGATACCATTGAGAAAAGTTTAACATTGATAAGGATGGTTTGAGAATGTGCTGCCTGCCTGGGTCACTGAAGATTTTTGGTTCTCTATCATTTTCAGAAGGAATGCTCATATTTTCTGTCCACTGAGTTTTACCTTCTACATATTTTGAGTCCTCTGCTTTTCCTTATGTAGACCTAACTTTCCTTCAGTCTCTTCAATTTTGCATTTAATTTTATTCTACTTTCCATGGTTTCAATGCATTCTGGGGTGTCTGTGTGGCACAGATGCACCAGGAGAGAACATTCTCTCTGGTCAATTTTGAACTTTAAGAGACAGTCAACTTAGAATCCATTATGCTTTTGTATTCCTTCTGTCTGCCAGATCCAGTGATAGTTCTCTTTGACTGAAAATGTTTTCTCTAAATACAGTCCTTTTATCCGCCCCATGTCACCAGTAGCTCAGACTTCCTGATGTCGTGTTCCATCTTACCAAAAGGGTGTCCTTTGTAAGACCTCAGGCCCTGTGGAAGAAAAATAATCAGCTTGTAGTTTAGAAGATAAACGTTTCAAGGGAAATCTCTTCCCCTCTTTTGGTTGTTCTTAAACATATGTAGCTTTAGAAATGGTAGTGTTTGGAAAGAAGCAAAGACTTGAATTTATTTTGGTGCAGTGATCAAATTTGTAGGGGCTGGATCATTAACAAGGTTTTCCTCTTGTGAGGTCCAGGTAAAAGTTCATTCCCTCCATGGCCGGGTGCTTCTGACAAACAAAAATCAAGGACCCAAAATAAGTATTTTATCTAAAAAATGTGAACTATCCCAAAACAAACATGAAAAAGCACAGCTGCCAAATTCCACAAGTAAAAAGAGTTGGAGGTTGAGACAGCGCAGAATCTCGCTGGGGACTAATGGGTAAAGTTTGGCCAGCTGCCCTTAAGGCCTTGAGGGACACTCAATCCAATTGCTGTGTCTTAGCGGATGTGAATTTCAAGGTTACACCTGGGTGTTCAAGGGCAGGGCCAAGTGTAATCGGCACTTAGATCATAGATTAATCTTATTTGCCATCTATTAGGTTTGATTCCTCTTCCCTCTCTCCCTCCCTAAAGCCAGGATTATTGTGATAGTTTAAGATAATGGATTCTGACGGAAGAAAGGTCATGCAGGCATGGAGATTTGGAACCTTAAGATAATATGATTAATCTGAAAGCTTCTCTCTCAAAGGGGAGGGCCGCACTTTTCATATGTCTAATTGAGAGAAGAGAGCTGAAAGACCAAGAAAGAGCAACGGAAAGGGAGTGAAAAGAACTGAGTCCTTGTCAACAACTGCAATTAATTATCATTGTCAGGATGATCTTTCATTAGTTTTCACACTAATAAGATAGATTTGCCTTATGCCTGAGGCTGATAAACCCTTATTGGCAATGTTGATAAGAATATGTCAGTATGGAGAGCCATTCATGGATATCTTCATTTTATTTTTCTAATTTTCCAAAACTCAATGACTAAGTGGATATTGCTAAAAAGAGCTACATGTAGGTTTTAAGACCATGAAATGCAGCAAAAAGTCATTACACAGTGGTTGGCATGATCTAAGCAATAAGTAAATGCTAACCATTGTTATACTTGTTATCAACACATGAGTACTCATTATGTATTTTAAGGTATGGGGTTTAATATTAATTCTTTAAGAAATTTCAAGGTAACCTTAACTAACTACCGTGCAGAGGTCCATAAAAAGAAATTAAGAATCATATTTGTTAATTTATTTATCATGGCGAATCAAGATTCTCACCTTTTAGAAAAGAAATTGCTGGTCCTGGACTAATCTAAAAGAAAATTGGAAGTTAAATGCAAATATGCTTCTCTACAATTTTATTTTTTCCTCATCTTTCTAGAAAAAAACTATATTATTTTACTCTTTAGTTATGGTGACTGGTAAAATGTTTTCAGTGTCATTAACATGTATGGAAATACTTATAGCTAGAAACACACATATACGCTTCTATTTCTATGTACCTATAACACCATTTCCTCTAAATTCAACTTTCTCTGATTTCCTCACTTTTTTAAACTAAATAAAAATATGCTGTGAGATTGTTTAAGGTGAACAACGGAGGAGAGGAAAGATTTTCTCCCTAACACTTGAGATTGGTAGCCTCACAAAGAGGAATATGAGATTTTGATCTATGGTTTATAATTTTCTAAACAGGTTCTTCCTTTTAAAAAGTGGAACACCTTTGGTTTGCTAACAAGAAATAAAATCAGACAATATGGTCATTCCTTCACTAAGATGAGTAGGAGAGGACCATTCCTGGAGGTACTGGATCAATACAACAAATGCAGAGCTGCAGTGCAATTAAAATATGAAGGAAGGCTTCTTAATGCAATCTCTGTGGTCATAATATATGCCCATTATAATCCACTGAGATTTTGAAGATGCTGAACAGTATCAAAGCCATATGAAATAATTAGTTCTCAATAAAAATCATGGAACTTGGCATGAAAATTAGCTGTGGCATCCATGGAAATGCCTATGTTCAAATCACACCAACACACAAGCCCTTTAAGATGGAATACTGACAAACTAGAGCAAAAAGATGTTGAATGTATGGAAAAATAAAGTACTTTCCTCTAGTATAAAGTCCCTTTTCCTGAAATTTTGAATCTTTTCTTTAAATAATGCTGTAATTCATTGAAAATATGGTAATCAGTCACAAATTCACTTTGTTGGTCAGGGTGGAGTAGGAAAAGCTATTTCTAACTTCCAGAACAGAACACTGTTTCCCTAAACCAAATTTTGATTTATTTTTAAAAGTTAATTTCAAGTATGTGCAAAATGGAGCATTTCAGACTACAAAAAGAAAAAAAATCTGCAGATTTGAACTGTGACTCATAGTTAATTCCTGACCACTAGCTAAAGTGGTTGAAAGTTGAAATGTCCCAGACCTATGTATCATATGGTTTCTGAACAGAACTGTTGAAATGTAGTGCTTAATAATTGTAAGAGAAACTGAGTATGCACCAACTTCATTCCTGTCTTCAGAACAATCAGCACAAAAAATACTGGAGCAAAAAATGCTAGTATCAGTTTCACTCACTCAGTTGGTTCTGATCTGGAGAGTTCCAGAAAGACTTGCTGGGTCCATCTCTAGCACTCTTTCTCCCAACATCATTCCCACTTTCTGATTGTCCCTATCCTCAGAAAGAGGTGCTGGCATCCCATACATCAATTGCCTAATATATGATGTGTTTATTCTTCTCTGGCACAAGGTGATATCACTCTCAAATGACTGACAACAACTCTAAAATGAAGTGGGTCCAATGTGGGCTCTAAT
The DNA here is from genome assembly GCA_020662805.1 of Glaucomys volans. NCBI lineage: Eukaryota > Metazoa > Chordata > Mammalia > Rodentia > Sciuridae > Glaucomys > Glaucomys volans. The sequence goes on from JAJEJO010001291.1 coordinate 23,213, forward strand.
AGTTATGGGAAGCCTTCTAGTCAAACATAAAGCAAATTAATGTGAGCCCCTCCTGCACCTTCAGTCTGGAAATGTCATAAAATAATAAGCAGAGAGACCCTTGCAATGTGGAGTGCTGGATTTCAATAGATTTACATATTAAAGGGACAGGACATGTTTAATCTGCTCTAATATCAAATTTATAAGTTTCTAACTTTGGTGTTCCTCATTTTTAAAAATAGTTCTTATTGTGAGCTGAGTGTACAGATAAAGATATTGATTCCAATTAATTGTAAATCTATTTTATCCACCATCATTTCATTTTAAAGAGTGAATTAAGCATGACCTGGGAATAATTTTGAGGGCTAAGTGTTATTAGTATTAACATTATATCAGAATGGTTGTGTGTGTTTTGTATATGTAAATATGTCCTAAGGAAATGGTATAGAGAAACAAATGAAATAAAAGAATAGAGAGAAATGAAATAAAAGAATAGAGAGAAGTACAACATGGATTGATAACACATTTTTAAGTTTTTACATTAATTTTTATATGTTTTCATGATAATTCTTACTTTATCTAATTCTACCAAAATATTTGTGGAAAGTGTTTAAAAATTTTTGCTCATGGAATTTAGTGATTGCTGAATTGTTGGAAAAGTTTCAAAAGAAAACTCATTATTTTTCAATCTTTGATCTTCTAATATCTTAAAATATCAGGTCCAAAAATATACCACCAAACCATCTCCTCTGTAATTAGATGGCTGGAAAATGAATAAAGTTTTGTATCCCTGATTCCCAGACTGTTCTGATAAATTCATTTGTTCTCCAGTTATGTTTAATAAGATTTTCCTACCATGTCAGTCATCAATATCAGCCATCAGACCAACAAAGTTATGAGCATTTTAAGTGACAGAAAACACCACATACACTTCTTCTCTCCCTCTTTCTCTCCCCCTCCCTCCCTCTCTCTCTCTCTCTCTCTCTCTCTCTCTCATACACACACACACACACACACACAGAGATACACACAATTTTAGGCTATCTCTTCCAGAAACAATAAAAAAAATACCAGAACACTGTGCATAAACTTAGTAATACAAATGAACATACAAGATTTTAAGGTTTTTTTTTTAATCACTTCTAGTATATCCTACTAAAATTGTTTATTTTAAATGTTTCAATTTAGTTGAGAAATAAAAGGTGGTTTTTCTGATTATATAAAATGCAATTGAGCTCTTCTTAAAAGAAACTGAGTTTGATTTTCAAGCTATGCTAATTTTAAGCAGAAAAAAGCTATGAAACATAAATTGTGGAAAAAAAATGTTTGACAACTTAATCTCCAAATAGTTCATTATTTGGGATTTGTTTTTCTTTCCTTAGTTCTTCTTGTCATGATTGCTTAGAGGTACCACCTCAGTATTAAGAAAATTAAATAAAATGCAATTCCTAAGAATCTCTCAAACCCTAAGTCAAATAATTGCATTAAAATTTGAAGCAAAACAAAACTACACCTGGCATAGAATATATTTTATTAATTACTTCTCAAATTTTCCTGTTTTTCTTCTCCTTTATATTATGAGCTTTGCATGAAAACTTAAAAGCTTGTGATGGTCTTGTGACATTAAAAGTAAACCTCTCTGACATATTTAGAAGCTGAAAGATTTTACTATTAAAAATCTTTATGTGTGTGTGTGTGTGTGTGTGTGTGCATGTGTGTGTTTGGTCAAACAATTATTTTGATCCACTGAACCCAAGTACATTCTTTCTTGTATGGGAAGATAATTCAATAACTGTCTAATTACATAGACTAGGAAAGACTCATTTTAAAGTGCGGATTCTATACAATTGGTTCTCCTTGACTATATTTAGTTTATTTCCATATTCTACAACCAGTAAACTCTGCTGCAGTGATTTGGGATTGCAATTTTTTGTTTCTATTAATTTTTATTAATTTTGTTCTTATTTCAGAGAGTAGTTCTGCTCTTAAATAAGAACTTTCCATGTAAGAACTTTCCTTTAAGTTCTTAGTAAACACTTGGCCTGACAAAAGGAACATGTGTTAAATATTTATTCCTCTTTTTAAGCAAAAATCATCTTGTTTTCTCGGTGAATAATCATGGAAATTTTGAACATCATAAGTGTAAAAGGAAGAAAATCTTTTCAGAAGGCCAAATCTTTTAATATTGCACTAATACAGCAATATGAAATAATAGCCATGGGCATTCTAAAGTGTTAAGTTATAAACAAGTAATCCCAAAATGTTGTAATTAGGTGAAATTCTAGAATTGTTATTTAAAAAGAAGCTAGTAGGACCTCACCTATTAATAGCAATAAAAAGCCTGGAGCTAGACACCAAAGACCCTCAAAAGTCAAAAGATCTTTCTCCCTTTAAAATCTATGGGGGAAAAATGAACAAAATCTAGGATAACCTTTCGTAAAGGAGAAAAAAACACATACACATTATAGAACATCTTACTTTTAAGTGCATTTTAAACTGAAATATATCCAAAAATATACTGAGCGAGGGTAGGCAAGTTGGTGTGCATTGCATCCCCACGGGGCAGCTCTGGATTTTAGGGGAGGGTGGTTTCCATTATTACTTCTGAAGACACACAAATAGAAGATTAGCTCTTAATAAAGAGATACAACATGTTAAGTGTACATCTTTTTTAAATCAGTCACTCTTTGCAAGTAAAGCTTTATTACTTCTGAGCTCTTGACAGCCACTTTAAAAAAGGTCACATAATAAACGGTGCTTACTTCTCATTGCAGAACAACAATAAGTCATCTCTGCATCCATTATTTATCAAATTGTCTTCATTTTTCTTCACCTGATGGGTTTTCAGCAATAAAGATAAATAATATTATTAAACCAGCCTAGATATTTTCAGAATGATCCAGAATTTGACAGTGAGCTAGACTTCTGGAGTGGAAGAGAACAAAAGCATAAGGAAGAATTGGCTATCCAAATTGTTTACAGAAACATTAAAGGTGGTTTTTAACAGAAAGATCCATCTGGAATCACAAATATATGGATTAGAAAAAAAATTCTTTAAATAAATAGTGATGCAATACAATCTTATTATACCATTTCTATTCCAAGAAATATTTTCATAGGTAAACATTAAGTACTTTCTTTGCCAACTCTTTCTCTTTCTATTGCTCTTTCTTTAGTAATTCCTGCTCCGATTAGAACTGCTTGTTAGATAGTAAGGACATATTTTTAAAAGTCAGAAGAAAGAAAATAAAATATTAGACTTTGTTTCTTTACAATTCAAATAACTTAGTGGCACAGAACCTATGCTCAAGCACCTGACTGCAAATTCACGCACTTTATGCAGACAATGAACTGATTATTGAATCTCTCCCTCTATGCCTCAGTGGTCTTATACAAGTAAAATACTGAGATTGCTTACAATACCTGGTGTGGAGTGAACTGTTCAAGATCACATAACAAGAGTGGAAGCTGGGATTTGAGCACAGGCAGCTGAGAGTCAGCACTTGTGCTCCTAACAAAACCACCTGGTACACTGATGCTGCCGCCCTGACACTATTTTATTCTGCTGCTCCAGCCTAGTTCAGTTATGGTGTTGCATCACAAAATTGGATAGGACAGGACTCAAATGGAGAGAATTCATCATCTGCATATTCAAGGTGACTATCTGTGAAAGAAGAAAACAGAGCAGATGGAGACCTGGACAAACACCGAGATCTGAAAGCCTTCTAAGAAAGAATAGGACAGAAGTCTTCTGAATTCCTGAGTCTTGCAGACTGTTTTCCATGATTCTTGTGAGTATGCCTGATTCCCATCCTGCCCTTGGTCAGGAAAAGAAGCTCATGAGCTTGAGAGGTTGCATGCATGTGTGGAGAGCAGATCATCAGATTTAAGCCAGTTTGAGTGAGTTTCTATTCCTATTCAAGTAAAATGTTGATAATATTTTGCTATTTTAATTAAACTTCAAGTTTCATTTTGCTTTATTTCCTTTTTTGATTGTCATGGTTTCACTGTGAACCTGGGATATATTTTTCTAGGTTTTCTTCCAGATCCTCTATTACTTGGCCAAAGAGCCACCATCCCTCCTCATCCCTGCCTAGCCCTTCCTCTCTCTCCCTTTTGGGGCTCCAGCATCTTTGTCTTGACTTCAATCTTCCTAACCCTACATTGTCTGCTCTTGATTTCCCAGAACGTCTCCTAACAACAGTATGTTCCCTCCCTTTCAATATTTCCCTAAGTAAGAAGCAAATATTTTCTCATCTGTAGCCACACTGCATTTTATATTTGCCTGAAAAACTATTATACTATCATTCATTAAGAAAGTGATTTTCTGCTAAAGACAGACTGAACAGTCTATGCACTCTTCATCTTCTTAACCTGACCACTTAGGATGGTGTCTGGGACTAATAGGTGCTCACAAAAAATAACTTCTGTTCCTGTGTGACTGAACGTAGCAAACCGCACTTGAAATTTATTTGTGTGCATATGAGATTTATATATTCATGTGTATATATCTGTGAACTTCGGAAACAAAGCATGCCATCTTGAAGTAGTACAAATATGTAAGTACTGGATATGACAGATGGTACTTAGGATCATCAGTAAACAGCATGGTTAATGGAAATGAAAGGGCTCATTTTAATAACATCTTCAGAAGCCAAAGATGGAAGAGGGTTTTCTCTCCCTTTTTCTAACAAAACTAAACTATTACTTAAAATTATACAGGTTAAGACATAAGCTTTTTTTTTTTTTTTTTTGGTACTGGGGATTGAACCCAGGGGCACTCAACCACTGAGCCACATCCCCAGCCCTATTTTGTATTTTATTTAGAGACAGGGTCTCACTGAATTGCTTAGAGCCTTGCTAAGTTGCTGAACCTGGCTTTGAACTCGTGATCCTCCTGTCTCAGCCTCCCAAGTGCTGGGATTACAGGCGTGCGCCACCGTACCCAGCAAGACATAAGCTTTTTGAACTAGACTTTCTTATTCCAGTTGAAACATGGATTAATTTTTTATACTATTAAGAGTCATGTATTTATGTGTTACATGCACACAGTAGATTTTGACATATGAAGTATACATAATTTTCCTTAGATCAGGTACAAAGTGTCCTTAAGGATTTATTCCACTTCTTATTTTATTGTGAATGCACTGCATTTGGGAATATGTCCCCATTATTTAATCATTAGATAAATATCCTGGCAAGGAACTTTCTCCTGGGGAAGTTGTTGGTCAAAGGATACAAAATTGTAGTTAGATAGGAGAAAGAACACCTGCTTTGCACTTTTTCTTCACAGATTGTGTCCTTGGCAGGCAGAAGGTGGGTGCTCTGTTTTCCTACGTTGTCACATGCTCTTCCTTGGAGCCTGTGAAAGGTGCTGTTGTAACGTCATGCTGTGACAGAGCTAGACAGGAGAAGCTAAATGAAACAGGATGGCAGGACCTATGTGCCATCTTCTTTTCTAGGGCTCTTTATTATCTGTCATAGGACATGATGACTATGCTTCTTGATGACACTTCGGGTTATTGAGAAATGGGAAGAAAAGAAACCCTCCTGGTTGAACTGAACAGTCATACACTTGGTGGGACATTGAACCTTTGTGGACAATTGTTTCGGACAGGAGTAAAGAACAAATCAGTTGGAAAATATAGAAGAAGCTCTCTTTTTCTGCTTTATCTAGCTACTCACTCCTGGAAAGAAAGAACATCATAAAATCTCTTGGGCCCAGCAGCCAGGGGAGCCTGGCTGGCACGCATGCCATTGTGAAGTCACTCCCATCATGGTTCTGCAGACTGTAGCCCAGGCCTCCTTTCCTGTCTTCACTACTTATGTCTGGCAGTTGTTGCAAAGATAAAATAGGCTAATGTGCATGCTAGTGCTTTGGAAAGTATAAAGCACTATATAAATGTAAGATGTTATTGTAAAAGGGGGTTTAAAACTATAGCATAAAAGACTTGTTATAAAAATAAAATAAAAGTGACTCTAGTCACTTATTTTTATGAGGCACTTTTCTCTCTTTGGAAAAATATAATTTACTAATTCAAGAGAGAGCTATTAATTTCTCAGTCCTTCACAGCCATTAAAGCAGGGATGATGACTTCAATTCAGTTTACAAATGGAGTGGGCATACTGCAGGGGAATGCTACTCTCAGGTTACATATAAATGGAATTAAATTAAATTAATGAAAAGAGAAGAAAAGCATGTGTAGATAAACAACTAACTTATCCCCCAAGAGGCTCAATCAAAATCTGAGATAAGATACTAGTTAAAAAATATTAACTTTCTCACATCTCTTTCCATGTTCCTCAGCCATCATTTGGAAATTATTTCTAAAATATTAACCATTAATAAAAATAATACTCATATGGCACTTTTAACACCATTATGAGTAAAACTACCACAGGGTTTTAAATTCAAAGGATGTAGTCAGTCTTGGATATACCTACAGTGATAAAGTGGTGAGAAGATTCCAGAATTTTGTACAGTGCTTCCAAAATTCATCACACAAATGACACAATTTCAGGAAAGCTATCTTGCTAAGTGGTGGCAAACTGAACTTATGGCAATAGCTGTGTGTTCATCAGCTTTCTATTCCTATAGCAAATACCTGAAATAAACAACTTATAGATAAAAGGTTTATTTCAACTTGAAGTACTGGAGTTTCAGTATGTGGATGATTGGCTTCATTGGTGTGGGTCTGTGTGGCATGTCATGGCCGGAGGTCATGGCACAGCAAAACCACTCACCTCATGGCCATGAAGTTAAAAAGGAGAAAGAGGAAGAGACCCAACCCCACAATCCCTTTCAAAGACAAGCTTCCCCAAACATAAACCTCCCACCAGGCCTAACCCTCATGAAGTTTCCACCACCTCCCAATAACCACACTCTGGGGACCACGACTTTAACGGATGTGCCTCTGTGGGAGCCACTTAAGAACCAAACTATGGCAGGTCACTTTGAAATAGATCAGGAGATTCTCTTTACTTGGTTTTTAGTCTATTATACTAATGTGCTTTGAATGTTTTGAAAATATTTTATTAGTGAATTTTACTTATACATACTACTAGGGTTCATTTTGACATAATTATACAAGCATAGAGTATAATTTGCTCCACTTCAGTCCCCAGGACTTCACCTTTCTTTTTCCCCTGTTCCCTTTCCTCTACTTTACTGGTCTTTTATTTATTATTTATTTATTCATTTGTTTATTTATCATTCTGTAAAATTAGTGCAAAATTATATATATATATATATATATACACATCAAGGTGAAATTCACTGCAGTATATTCATATATTTATATGTACATAAGATACATACATTCGTTAGTTTGGTCAGTTTTATTCCACCATTCCTCCCTTTTCCCATCCCTCCCCTTCCCCTCAGTCCCCTTCCTCTCCTCCACTGATCTCTCCTATTTTTATAGGATTCCCACACCCTATAATTTCCAAAATATCATGGCAGAGCCAACCTTTGGAATGCAAGGAAACAGAAGTGATCCTCTCAAGGGCTTATCAGATGATAGCATATAAGTTATCATCTGATGCTTAGTGATAATTTGCTGCTGGCACCAAATCCTGTTGGGGACAGAAAAAGAAGATCTCTGAGTAATGCTGGGAAAGTTTGGGGCACTCTGTGACTCATTTTCCCCACGAGTAAGAAAGGGACTGTGATATTTAATTCTTAAGGAAGAGTTAACGCTTATATACCGAATTACACAGAGCCTCAAATGTATCTCTTGTTACCATGCCATGGTATTCTGTATATACATGTTAAATATCATCCTAGAGCTGGAGAATAATTTAAGATGCCGTAGGACACCTCATATGTAGCTGTCTTTGTCATTGTTTTTATTGATGACTTGTAGGAAGATAACACACTCATTCAGCTTTCTGGTGGCATGAAAATAATGGTATCAGAAATCGGATAGCTGAACTGATATCTAAATGAACTAAATTTAAGAAGATAAAACTTAGAAAATTGTAAAGCCTTATGCTTGGGTTTCAAAATCCAAATTCTGAAAAAAAAAAATTTAAGGAGAATATAGTTTAGCAATATTAAGACTATCTGTATTTCTGTCTATGTACCTACATAGTGTTAAAAGGGCAAAATTCCTTAGGGCTTAAATTAAAAATAGGCATAATGTAAATCATTGTGGTTATAAAAATAACACAGTTTTTAGTACTCAATAAAGATTACATCTGGAATAGTCCCACTGCCCTCACACCTGGCCACACATACCCAGGAGCATTCTTTCTGGCACCATTCTGGATGCCAGGATCTTGTAGGAAAAGAGACAAATGGGAACATTAGAGATGAGTGAGGAGAGCACTAGTAACCACCACCACTAACTATGGATTGGATCTGTGCTAAGCGTTGGTAGAGATGATGCCTTCATCACTCACATCAGCCCATGATGGAAGATGTTGTGTTCACCTTCAGACTTGGAGAGTTGTCCAGTTTTCATAACCATGCAGTTAGCATGTGCTGAGTCTGGATTTGAAACTAGGATATCTAACTCCAGAACCGGTACCATCAGCTTTCAGGATATCTTCTTCTCGTTGTATATTATGGTGTGACTAAAGACTTGCTTGTGTAATCTACTTAAGAAACGAGAGGTTATTTAATCTGGAACAAAGACTTAAAAGAAAGCCTGATGCATACTGCATAGCATCATGTAAGTGTATTTCTGTTAAGGTTAGTGGGTTGAAGCTGTAGATGTATATCTGCTATGTATTAAGTAGCTAGTTATATGTCTGAGAGAGAAGCAAACACACACACAGATGCAGGGGTGGAGAAAGAATAGACGGGGAGATATTAAGCATGTCATATCTGCAGCATAATTTAAAGATGATCAGTTTGGGCTTTAGCAGAAAACAGACTAACGATAGCTTTGGAATCTGGGGCAAGTGAGTTGATGTTTATAAGCCCAGTTTATTCTTCTCTGAAGTGGTAATAAAGACATTTGAATCATCATAATAAATGGGTTATGGTGCGGTCCCTTGAGACAATGGCAGAGTGCCTTCATGCATTAAAGTTCATTCAACCAAGTTTCACCAATGCAAAATCTTGATTCTCCCCAGCTGCATGGAGAATGTTGGTGATGCTTTCCTAGTGAGGCTGATGGGCTAAGAGAATGGCTAACCCAGTGCTTTTGAAGGGCTTATACATTGCATTCTATTTAAAAGTATCAAGAAGTTTCTCTTGATGACGTATCATGTTCATAACCAGCACATTTATAAGACAATGATATAGCATTTAGCTTCTGTGAGAAATCAGCTATTTTTAAGTTTTCCCTGTCTTTTTCAAAAATAAGTCTGATTTCTTGAAATGGTTGATTTTTATATAATGTGCTTCAAGCATCTACTAGAAACAATCTTTAAGTAAAAGTAGCACTGTACAGTCTTAGAAATCATTTTTGAAAACATTAGTGAGTGAACACTCATCTTTCCATCAAGTGTGCATATACTCTTGGTTGTCCAAGTCTTTTTTATAAGTAATGTCTTTGATTCCAGAATTGTAAATAGCTCCCTTTGATTAAAGCATGCAGGCACAGCAACAAGACAGTCTGTCAGCCTTTACCCTGATTAGTTTTCACTTGAATAAATCCATTGGCTAAGTAATTTTTTTTCAAATCTGATAACTTTTTCAAGAGACTGAAACTTCCTTTTTGATTTTTTTTTATTTGTTTTGCTTAATCTTTTCTTGTTCATTCAATCATTTCAAACTTTCTGCAACCTGGCAGCTTAAAAATGTATGTAATGAACAAAATGGTAGCTCTGGAATTGCCACGTTTTTGTGCTCTGTACCACCAAAGAAAATTTGGAAGAAAAAACAAGAATAGAAAAATTACTTGAACCTACTTTGTTAGAGCACTGAAACACATTCAAAGATAATAATAAGATATAATAATCAAGAGAACAAGTGAATAAAAGTCATTTTTAAAAAGATAGGAAAATTATGCACTATTTTTCCTTGCCCTCACCCTTTCCCTGATGTGTCCTTGGTCTTGTGTTTGGGGCACCAGTCTAGTTCCCACTTCCCTATCTTGAACTGAAGGAAGTAAAGTAGACCATATTTTAAAATTAATGTATATATTTTTTTGTAATCTGCTTGGGGGATACATGAAGAATTGACCTAAAGTGTTTGTCTCTTGTCTCTTTATTCCTTACAGAACTCAAGTGGAAAAGTGGCAGGTACCACTTGTAAAACCCAACAGTCACCTAGGGAAAGAGATTATGAATGAGACATATGATAGACCAACTAAGGTCTGGACGAAAAGCTGGACTGAAGCCCTTTGGGAAATTTTGGGAAATTAGGGTATTCAAAACTAGTCATGTTTACAGGGAAATTTAGAAGGCCATGTACAATGGTCAAATGGATGCCTTCCCAGAAAAGTCCCATGAAAACCTTAAATTTTCACCTCCACCTTCTCTCTAGCTTAGAACAGGCTTAACTTTGAAAGTGTCAACTTTCCCTGAAGAGAGCCAATCTGCAAAGTCTGGGGGAGTTTGTGATACTCAAGGAAATCTCTATTAAACATTAATTGAATGCAAGCCAAAAGAATTGAGATTGAAGTTATCACGGACAACAAGAAATGGCTTTGCACTGATAATTGTAAAAATATCAAAATAAATACATTACTACAGCCTACAACAACAGACTCAAACCAAACAAAATCAAGAAGCACAAACATGGAAATGAGGAGATTCTGATTTCCAAAGTTACTACATAATAGCCAAATGCCCAATTTCCAACAAGCAAAAGTATCACAAGGCATGTGAAGAATTAGGAAAATTTTGTTCCATTCAAAGGAACAAAATTAAAGAGCAGAAATAATCTCTGAGAAAGTCCACATTGTGGTTCAAACAACTGCTCAAAGTGCTAAAGAAAAGCATAAGCAAGGGGGAAAAAATTCAGGAAAGCTACATATGAACAAAAAGATAATATCCAACAAAGAAACAGAAATTTTTAAAAAAGAACCCAACAGAAGGTATGAAGTTGAAAGTACAATCACTAAAATTCAAAATTTACTGGAGAAGTTCAACAGAGATTCAAGCAGGCAGAAGAATCATTGAACTTAAGAACAGAACAAGTAAAATTTTGAAGTCTGAGGAGCATAATATAACTAAGAAATATAACTGAGGAAATATAAGTAAGATACTTGTGGCACATCAAGTAGATCAATCTATGCATTCTGGGAATCTCAGAAAGGGAAGAGAGAAAATAAAGGTCAAGAAAGATTATTTAGAGAAATAAAGGCTAAAACTTTTCCAAAATTTATGAAATTCATGAATCTCCAAATTCAAGAAGCACAAATGAACTCAAGTAGGAAAACTCCATAGTCCTGCATAAAGATATGATTTAATCAAGCTTTAAAAGATAGATACAAAGATTCTTGAAAGCAGCAAGAGAGAAGTGATTTATCACATACTATATTCAGCAAAACTGAATATGATTGGGAGTTGGGAAAAGGGTACGTTTATTGAAAGTGGGGTATGGAGTTCTCCATATATTATTGTAGAACTATTTCTCCCTTCAATTATACAAATGTTAGAACTACATTGAGGCTTTGCTATTTGGTGAATATATGTTTACAATTATATCTGCAAAAAAATAGGGATAATTAAGGCATTCTATGATGAACAAAAACTAGGGAACTTACTGCCTTATAATAAATGCCTGACAAAATCCTTCAGGTTGGAATGAAAGGAAGATAGACGGTAACTTAAAGCTGTAAGAAGATAAGATCTCCAATAAAGATAAATGTATGGGCAAATATAAAATTTAGTCATTGTAATTTTGGTGTGTACTACGCTTTTAATTATAACAGGATTAAAAGATCCATGCATTAAAAGCATTATAAATGTATGTTATTAGCCACATAATGTATAAATATATAATTTGTGACTTAGCATAAGGGATAATGGAAACTGAACAAGATTAAAATTTTGGGGGAGGAGGGTGGGTACAGGGAATTGAACTAAAGGTTGTTTACCACTGAACCACCTCCCCTGCCCATTTTTTACTTTATTTTTGGACAAGATCTCTCTGGGTTGCTTAGCACCTGGCTTTTGCTGAGGCTGGTTTTGAACTTGTGATCCTCCTGCCTCAGCCTCCCAAGCTGCTGGGATTACAAGCATGCGACTCAGTGCCCAGCAAGAGTAGAATTTTTGTTTACAATGGAATTTAAGTTGACATCGATTAAAATTTTATATATAATCACCATGGTAATCACAAAAAAATATCACAGAAGAAAATGAGAAGGGACTCAAAACATATCATTACCAAAAATACAAAAAAAAATTCAACAAAACACAAAGGAAGGCACTAATGGAGGAAATGAGGGGTGTATATATAAGTACAGTAATAAGTACCAGTAAAACAGTAATAAGTACCTGTTATCAATTATTTTAAATGTAAATGGCTTAAACTCTCTAATCAAAAGGCAGAGATTGGCAGCATGTATAAAAATGAATCAAAACATGATCTAACTATCTGTTGTCTCCAAAAACACTTGCTTTAGATCTAAAGAAATTGAAAGGATAATAAAAGAAGTGATTATACTATCACACAAATACACTCTAAGTCAAAGACTACTTCAAGAAACAAAGAAGAAAACCATATATTGATAAAAGGATCAAGTCGTCATGAAGATATAATTGTAAACATATATTCACCAAATAGCAAAGCCTCAACGTAGTTCTAACATTTGTATAATTGAAGGGAGAAATAGTTCTACAATAATATATGGAGAACTCCATACCCCACTTTCAATAAACATCCCCTTTTCCCGACTCCTAATCATGTAAACCCGCCTCCAGTCTCTATACTGCACTCTCTTCTTATCACACATTTGTGAATTTCTAGTTTTTCTTCCATTTTTAATTCCTAGTTTCATTTCATTGTAAATGGAAAAAAGATGGTATGTAAATCAATCTTTTATAATTGAATAAGACTTGTTTTATAGCCTAATATATGGACTGAAGTGGAGAATGCTTCATGTACACTTGAGAAAAATATGGATTCTGCTCTTTGGGTGGAAAGTTCTGTATATGTTTTTTAAATATGATTGGTTTATAGTGTTGTTTCATTCTCTTTTCCTTTATAGAACTCTACTAGAAAATTTAATTTAAAAAAAGTATAATCTAAATTCTATATCTCCCTTTCTCACTAAACCAAAATTCTTTAAAGGATACTGATAGAGTATACAGGTGGTTTTACATGACTGGCAGTAGGACAAAGAAGATATTTCTTTTTAAATATATTTCTTAGAAGGGGAGTATAAAGTCATCTACTGCAATGGAGAAACAAGTTGGAGTGGTACAGATGCTAGATGATAGCCAGAAAAGTTTTCAAAAGCTGTGGTGTAAAAGTTGGACTAGTATTGAAGGTAATTGGAGGTTAGGACACTAGTCCTGCATTTAAAAAGTCAAAACACAAACAAATGTGCAGTAGGCCCCTAGTACATTCTTAGAAATCAACATCCTTGATGGACCAATTTATGATGAGTTATTTCCTAATTTTCTACTGTCATATACTTATTAAAAACTGAGTTTAAAATATCAAGCTTTGTTTTTTAAATTTTAATTATCCTATTTCTATAAAAGTCCAAAGTTAATTTTTAACAATAAAATAAATTAAAAGCATTGTAAATAACATAAAAAATATGGTTCATGTGTCTTAAATCAGTTAGTTAATAAATTTAGGTGATGGGTTTTTGGGCAGAGAAAGCAAAAAGAATACATATTGAAATCTAGATTTTGGATCACCTTGTAAAGGAAATCTCCTGGGGGAAAAACAATTTATTTTTCTGGTGCTAAATGTCTAGCATGTAAAGTGTCATATAAATCTTCATCTAAGGGATATTAGGTAATATAGTGGGCAATGTCTTCAACTCTGATCTTCCCAAAGTACAGAACATTCTTCAAAAGGACATTTCTTATAATATCATTCTGTGAAAGCGAAAAGTATAATGTTAAATCTCAACTCAGAAAAGACATTGCTCTGAAAAGTTAAGATGTTATTGCCCTGGTAGTAGTGATCTGATGATTTACTTTAATCTGGGAATAGAACCTGAGCATCCTAGAGAAGGGGAGAGATGGCTAATTTGTGCTTTCAATCACCTTTCTGAAATATCTCAGGACTTAAGCTAGTCTTTGTCAAGAGTTAGTATAAGATCCATTTCTGGTGGAATACTTAGACAGAAGCCTATATAAACATTAGACAGTCCTCCAGTTTGTTAAATAAGTTCTTCAATTGTGCTTATGTGCTATTTGCTCATTGGATCAAGATCTCATTACTAGTTTTTATCAGTCATATAAAAATAATATTTTTATGATCATAACTTTTACTTCAAAAATTGTTCATTATTGTTTTAGTGGTTGGCATACCTGCTTACATCCTTCTAAGGGTTTTATTATATGATATGCTTAATCTGTTTGCTCTGTGAACTGTTTCCCTAAATGAACTTTGTAGAGATAGATGCCATTTTTGTCTATGCTTACCTGTGTGTGTTTTTGAGTTGTATGCACCAGTTTGTGTATCTTTAATATAGAGATCTTCCTCCACTGCTAGTATAGGCAACCAGCATGTATTGCCTGATGAGAAGAAAATAACTGAACTTGGTCTTTTGAGTTTGGAGACATACATTTCAGCCTAGGTATCACTCTACTCGTTTTTGATGCCTTCAGAAAGGTTGAGAGTTGTGGAGGGCATGACTGCCAATTAGTCCAAGTGTGGTATCCAAAATCACCACAGGGTTCCCCCTTCTTCCATTCTCTTGGGAGCGCCTCAGGAGATATTTCTACCCGACAGATTTCTGATTCCTTTCTTTGGCCCAGTTATACCTGACTTCCATTTTTAAGACATATATATATATGTATATATATATATTTATATTTGTATGTATAAATATATATGTATTTATGTATATATATATATTTCTGATGCAATATGAGTATTCCTTTTTCAAGTAAAGTAAATTTTTCAAAAATTATTTATTTTTTGTAATTACTAGGTATTTGATGCAGGACATAATGAGGAATGAGTTAGTTAGCCTTTTGCTGCTCAGACCAAAGTAGCTGACAAAACAACTTAGAGAAGGAAAAGTTTACTTCAGCTCACATTTTCAGAGGTTTCAGTACATGTGCAGCAATTACCTTGTCGTGGGCCTGAGGTGAGGCAAAACATTATGGTGAAAGGGTGTGACAGGGGAAAGCAACTCAGATTATGGCAGTTAGGAAGTAGAGAGCTGGTGAGGTGCCAGGGGCAAAATATAAACCCCAAAGGCCTATCCTCAGTGACCTACTTCCTCCATTCACACCCTATCTGCTTATAGTTACCACCCAGTAAAGGAGTTTTTTCAAATTGTTAATCCATCGAATGAATTTATCCAGTGATTAGGTTGTAGCTCTTATAGTCTAACCACAAGTTTTTGAGGGATGCCTCATATCCAAACTACAATAATGACTTTGCTTCATAGGTTGTATCTGCCTTGGTAGTTTCTGTGTGGTTTAGAATATTAAACACTTAATTAAATTGCTCCATGTAAGACATTTCTGATGAGTAAAAGTACCCAAATCTGATTTTAAACATGACCAGATTTTACTTACAGAAAAGTGTAAAGGATTTACTCTATTGATTCATGAAGCTGAAAATGAACAAACCTAACATTTAAATTATGATTTTCTGTAGCTGAGTTGTCTCTTTCATAGCTCATTGAGTATTTTGTAGAGTATAACTGCCAGCATGGAAAATCCTCATTCAATGATTTTTATATGGATCTTTTTATTTAGAAAAATAGTCAACTGTTTTTATATTCAAACCTTCTGACAATTAAGTTTTATTTTTCAGATAATCTAAATTCCTTTTCTCTCCTGCAGTACTCCTCATAACAATAATGCTGACGGTAATTTAACAGGGATTTTACATTTGTAAACTGTAAAATGCTGTTAAGAGAGGACACGCCATTTTAGTTTCACAGCCTGCAATCTCAAAATTTGATAAAATTATTCTTTGATCAATTTCAGACCTGAAGAAGAACTAGACAAATGCTTCCTTTCACAGATAATATGGAAATGCTTCCTTAAGTTATCAGATTTCAAGACTTTCCAACAGTGTCTGGGTCCCACCTCCACAATAAAGAGCAAGAGGCAATGGAATGTGCACAGTTGAGTTAACTTCATTCATTCTTTTTCTTGCAAATGTTTCTGTACTAAGTCCATTTTAAACACATAAGCATTCACATGCCTATTAAAAATTATGTTCGTCATATTAATGCCCCTCCATTCCTGCCTTCTCCCTCTTCCTTTCTGTCCTTCCCTCCTTCCTTCCTTTCTCTGGTACAAAGGATAAGAACTTGAATGCAGATTATTCATGAGACAGATCTTGTATTAAACAGGAATGTGTGCTTTCAATATGAATAATGGCCTCTAAAGAAGGAAAAAAATCACCTGCTTTCAAATACAGGTGACCTAGTCAGCACTTTATAAACGACTTAGGGAACTCAGTTTCTTACTCTGGAAAATGGAATTGATAATATTAAATATTTGGTGAAGGGCTATTTGGATGTGGAACTGCATAAATTATATTCATGATATTGGTATCTGATAATTGCATTTCCAATAGGAATTACAATTAAGACTCTTGCAATATGACATACTTTTGATCATTTTAATTTCCTTTGTGATTGCAGAGAATAATTCTTTGGGGGACTTGACTCCAATTTTCACATTACAAAAGAGAAGTATGGATAATGGAATAATGCAGAGACGAAGGAAGGCTTGATCTCCAATCTCTTATTTCCCCCTTTCCCATTTCTGCAGTGGGGATGCCACCTGTGTTCTGCTCATTATAAAACTTTTAGCAAGAAGCTAATGAAATGCAAAGCTTTCTGTAAGACCAGCACTAGCCTTCCTATCAAATCATCTGAAATATTTATTTGCCCTCTTGAATAATTGATAGGGGCATCAGCTCTCCCGGTCAATTGATTTATTAAGGGACTGTTTGGAATTAAACAGCTTAAAGATATTAGATTTAGCAGTGATCTTGCTTGTTAGCATATTCATTTACCTACGGGAGCCCCCATTAGATATTGTTAATACATGACGTTTCCAGTCACGGCCTGGATCTCCTCAAATTGCATTAACGCCAGGCTGTTTAGCCACAGAATAACAGGTTTGATTGAGTGCTTGGGTTTGGTGTAATTAGATTTTCCTAGAAAAGGGGGGACTACTTTAATGCCATGTGCATTAAACGAGATATGTCATCAGCATTACTGTAATTGGCGAACAGGAACACTGGAGACCTGGCTGTGTGTGAATGTTTGTGTTTATGGCTCACCCGTCCATTCTCATAGATGGCACATAATGGCCATGCTTACTTACATATGCATGACCCTGAAGGGGGGGAAAGAAAGAAACTGACCTCTTTAATAAGCATCTCTTTTGAAAAAGGTGGAAAATTCTATCCTGAGTAATGGGATCAATTTTTCGTTTGTTAAAACTGCCAATTATTTCTCTTACTGAAAAGGTCATGTGGCTGGTTAATCAATGATGAAAATGGTATGTGAATATATGTGGGTATATTCATGTGTTTGATTTGCATTTCACTCTAAGCCTATCTGCTTCAGTTTCCAACTGCTCTTCTGATTAGGGGCCACAACCATACTAACAAAATTCTCTCACCAAGGCTTTCTCTAAGAAATTACATCTTCCTATTATAGAAGGGCATATGGGAAATAAAATAATTCTTAGTTCATTTTTCCTTTTGGAGATGATTCGGTCTGTGTACAAACAAGCACTAACTTTCCCCATTAGGGAACCCCATATTACAGTGTGCATAGTGGGTTAGTTTAGGAGTGTGTGTGAACTTCGTCTGCCAGACAAATAGGATAGTAAGTCAATTTTTCTTTCTCATTTCCATTTTTATTTACCTTCTATTATCTCCAAGCTTAAAGTGTTCTTGGATTACTTCTCAGTTGTCCACAATTTACACTGGGATGCCTCAAGTAGCTTCGCATTTTCTCTTTCTCCAACTGCATTATTGCAGTGTAAATTTATTAAAAAAAATACTTGCCTTCTTTTTAAATTCCTTAATATCTTAATCATAATAAAAATAAGAAAGCATTATTTCATTTTATATTGTATATACAACAAAAAGTAATAATTGAACTTTGCAATTTATAAGGCATCGTGGACACAAAGTGTTCTCATTTACTGCCCCACCTCTCTATTTAGTGGAAGAACTTGAGGCACAGGGACACAAAGCTACTTTTCTAAGCTTACACAGCTAATAGGAATTGTTTTATTTAGATTTAAGTCACTGTGACCAAAGTACCTGACATAAATAGCTTCAAGGAGCAAGTATTTACTTTTGTCTCATAGTTTCAGAGATTTTGGTCCATGATCAGCTGGCTCTGGACCTGTGGTGAGGCAGATCATCATGGAAGAAGGGCATGGCATGAACTTTCAGTTTGTGAAAGTCAGGAAGCACAAAGAGAGAGAAAGGAAGGAAACAGGGTCAAAAATGTCCTTCTAGTGCACCTGGAGGACCCTGAAATTGACCTACCTTCCCAACAATGTCTACTGCCTCCAGTTACCACCAACTCCCAATAGCCCATTTGACTATCAATGGATTAATCTACTGATGAGGTCAGAGCCCACATAATGCTATCACTTCTCAAAAGCCCCAGTTCTGAACATTGTTGTATTGGGGAAATAAGACATTCTAGATTCAAACCATAACATTTTCCCCCTGATCCCCAAAGACTCATATTCATCTCACAATGCAACCTGTATTCAATCTATCTTCAAGAGTTCTCATAGTGTTAACATCCAGTTTTGCTCAAAAGTTCAAGTCAAAAGTCTTTTCTGATACTTATCACAAACTATTAGATATAAGCCTTTATAAATATCAAAAAGCAAGTTATATACTCCCAATATGCAATGGGGAGAAACAGTGCTATAGAAAAAAAGGATGAGACCAAAGCAAGTATCCAGAGCACATGGTGGCAATATGTGAGTCTCCAAAGGGCTGGAGCAGCCCTGCATGTATAGCCTTGCTAGCTGCAGTCCACATGTCCTTTCTCTTGGGCTAGCTCTGCTCATTGCCTGCAGCTTTCCTGAGAAGACATTTCACATTCTTGGCATTTCTAACTTCCTGGGATTCTCCTTGAATCCTTCTATTCTTGGACTAGGGACAGAACCATGCTCATTTTATGGCAAAGAATGGCAAAGAACCAGGCATTCACTTCAGATCATACTCATTCTTGCAAGAGGAGGAAGTTGGTACCAACTCCAGGGTTGCCTCAATTTAGTTGCACTGAACACTTGTAGGACTGACATGATCCGTCCTGGTTGTAAACAGAGTTAACGTAAATATTTTTGCAGAAGGCATCTCCTCCTTCTAGATCCACAAGTCTTTGTTCCAAAACAAAACAATTCCTCAATTTTTATAAAAGTTTACAAACAATGCATTATATCAGTGATTACTCATGAGTAGAGGTGTAATCAAATGGGAGTACTGAGGTGGTTGATATTTCATTAAGTTATCACTTTATGACAGTTTTAGTGTTATTTATCATTTCTCAAACAAATAATCTTAATTGGATACATTGTATCTAAAAATGGCTATGTAGTGTGTTTGTCTATTTATACAGAGACTAATGATGATGTGCTTCCTTAAAAAGCAGGTTTTTCTAGGAATTAGAATTCAGAGTTGATATGATTTACTTAAAAAATGTAATATTTTGTGCATATGTAAAAATGTGATTATTGTCTGTAAAAGAAAGCCAGGACTTTCAAAAATGAGATTGTCAACTGACTCCCAAATGTGAATAAAATAGGCAGGCACGGACTTATTCTCAGTGTTGCAGGAAAGTTCATCATCTCATAAGGGAGCCATTATTCAGGGCATTATTTACTTGGGATGATCCTGCATTGCTTATTTTATATAAATATAAAAATATTTTTATTCCCCTAAAAATATCCTTGTTTCTTATGACAATCATGGTCAAGCTTCATGGAGACTTGACCAGAACAAGTCCCTATCCACCAGATTTCTATAGGGCCTGGATGCAGGTTTGAGATAGCTTGAGATAGATGCTTGCCCAGAGGAATCTTGCAGCATTATCCTGTTGTGGCAGCACTGTGGTGCATTTCAGAGGGTTAATTGGCATGTTCCAATCCAGATAGACAGCATATCCTTATAGGAGGGTTTCAATCCACTCGAGTGAGACAGTGAAGTGGGGAGCTGTTCTCCATGTACCAGGGTGTCCAACCTTTGGGTAGAGGACTTGCAGGTCTTCAGCCAAATCCAAATTTTTCAGTGGACCCTGCAAATTATGTAGCCAATTCTAAGCATGCACACTCACAGAGAGGCTTGATATGAAGAATGCCATCAAACATTAACTAGAATTATAACTTCAATAATTATGAATATTCTAAGTATCACTCTAATCATAGACACAAACACAATTTAGAATGAGAAATAAAAAGACTTTATTATGGTTTAGTGATTTACCTACATGTACAGAATTCCCTTAATAAATATGCTGCTTACTGGGAAGCAATAAAATATAAGTCAAAATCCCTAGAAATAGTGGATTGGCAGGTTAGTTAGATACCTTGCTAGAGCCAGTTTTCTCATGACCAATTTGAAGATAATAGTAGTTATTAATGATAAATGAAATTTTTAACATTTCTGTGGGCATCACTTATTACTATCACTACTATTTTTATAGCATATTGGAAATTCTGGGTCAAATAATACATGTGTTCACGTTCCAAATGGCCTCTGATGGTATTGTGGATGTGGATCCATAAATGCACTTAAAATCTTCTTTTTCTCTTTCTTCCCATGTTGAGTTTTCTTCCTCATCTCTTTCTTTCATCTTCCTCTTGCCCTATCTGATTTCCAGGGTTGGGTGCCATCTATTAACAATGCTTGGCATTGCTTTAGGGACCACAAAGATGCCTTATGTCCCTGATGTTGACAGTTCCTCCAACAATAATTTGAGGGTTCTTTTTTTCCAGAGGCTATAGTTAGGAACATTTATAAAGGAAATTACACACATATTGGTAATTTCCTTTGATACCTATCATCTACCTATATGAGACATCAAATCTTTGAGGGTAATTTTTTTCCTTCTTTTGATTAAAAAGTTCTACTTCCACTACTTTTTCTAAGTAAACATGAATATTCCACTCTGAATGGGGGATCAAGCTGGGTGGTCCAAGGCTGGATACAGTCCCTTCCCAAGGTGTGTCAGGGTACGGGGACTTCAGGAGACCTCCAGACACAAGTCCACACTGGCTTCTGATTCATGGTCAGCTTGTCAGCTGCTGTGAGCCCTCAATTCCATATTTTTGGAGTTCATTGCTTTTTTTCTTCTTCTTCTGCACCGTGTGACCCTGCACTCAGAAGACCTCATTCTGCTTGTTTCTGACCATTTCTCCAACTTGTCAGAGTCCGTTTGAGTTATATTCCTGTATTCTGGAGTTCCAGTCAGCCTTCTCTGTTTGGTTCAAAGCACAAGCACAAAGGATATGCTCCACATAAAATCATTTCTATGTGAAACCTACAAAATATTTAAAAATGACCGGCTATTGTATTACAAAAAAAGATTAAAAATAAGAAATCATGTACATATATTATCTTTCTATATCTGTACTCAGGTAGATAGGAGGATCGATACGTATGGATACTTGTATGTCAGGAGTATTCTTCCAACTTAAAAAAGAAATTTGATGAAGTGACATGTTTCCACAAAGCAGCACAGATCAGGGCTTGTTATGCTCCTTCTGATTTATCCTGGCTATTTAAGGAATTTAGATTATGTTATACACATTACTGACAAATAAGGAATGGATGTTGAATTGAACAAACTACTGCTTATATTCATTGCTTAATGTTTTATTCACAACGGCAATTCTCATCACACACACACACACACACACACGCGCGGAAAAGGGAAATGAATATTCTGAAATATTCATTTTATTTTTCAAGAGCAGAGAGCTTCTCACTTTCAAACAACATGAATTCTTTTTGCTCCCTTACTCATCACTCAACTCCCTCCCAATGTCAACTTTGGCTATACTGACTTTTCTTTCTTTTTTTTTTTCCTCGTGTGTGTGTGTATGTGTGTGTGTGTGTGTGAGAGAGAGAGAGTGGGAGTGAGAGAGGGGGTGTAGGCATGTGTCTGCGGTGGTGGCAACAGTCAGCGGAGGCAGAGCCTTAATCACTGTTTACTGATTTAGTCCATTTTACTAGCAGGCAGTGCTTTTCCAGAGAGCTGTTTTCCTGGCGGGGTGCAAAGACTGCTTTCAGGGGCAAAAGTGTGTGTCTCGAGGCTGTCTAGCTCCCCATCCCTGGCACTGTCTTGCCACCCCTGGCAGGGCCACTGCGCCAAGGCAATGGGCTGGCGTGTCAGCCTCTGCCTCCAACGGTGCTCATCTGGTGGTGGTGTTAATGAGCGTTGGATAGAAGCAGGAGGCAGGGCACAAAGGACCCAACGGGGCATCCAAACAATACCTATG
Source organism: Glaucomys volans (assembly GCA_020662805.1). Taxonomy (NCBI): domain Eukaryota; kingdom Metazoa; phylum Chordata; class Mammalia; order Rodentia; family Sciuridae; genus Glaucomys; species Glaucomys volans. The sequence continues at coordinate 45,731 of JAJEJO010001291.1, forward strand.
GCAGGCAGAGCCAACACATTTCACACTGCGTCTCCACTCATGTGGTGAAAAGGATTGAAAATGACAGATCGAGGATTTTACCTTTCCCTCTGATGGGCTTTTTTTGTTTGGCTTGTTTACACTGCTTTGGGGTTGTGTGGCTATTATTGCTGTCCCTGCCTTTTCTTGCCGCTTTTTCTTACATTTGTCTATGTGTTACCCTTAAAATAATGGATTAGACACAAAAAAGAAAGAAGGCCAGTTAGGAATTGCTCCTATTTCTTGAATAGCTATTCTGTCACCTTTAATAATCCCTTTCCCTATTCCGCTATTTTCCATGGTCAACCCCTGAACTCTGATGGAATGGCAAATCCAGGTAATTGTGGAGGGGTTAGGCTGACCTGCAGGTAGGAGGGAGTTGGGTGGCATGGGCTTTGGACCAACTCAGGGGGGATTTGTGAAGGCATGTGGACATCAAAGGTATCCCTGGGCTCTCCTGGGTAACAACTCTGAGTACCAAAAGGCTTCAATCTATCCTGATTCATACAGGCCACCTTCAAAACTGTCCAAGACAAAAGGACCAGTCAGTTGTCAGATGTGTGTGTTTTCATTGGTCCTGGGCCTGAGAAAATTCAAGTACATGTTGTAAACCAGAGAAGAGAGCCCCAGGGAAGTGGGGTCTCTCCTACAGAGAGGAACCTCATAACAATCCCCAGATGAAAACCCGATTTTCCTGTCAGGCTCCTTAGTCTACTACTACTGAGTCTAGGTGCTTTGGAGATGGTTTCCAGTTCTGCTCTGCCTGCATTTATTTGCTCAAAGGAGTAAGTTACTCATCCCAAATAAAGTAGTAATGCTAGGTTGGAAAGCCATGCTGGCATGCAGCAGAGTGAAAGAAGGGAGGCCATGAGTGCTTCAAAATGTCCCTGGCTGCCATGTTCATCCTCTCACTGGCAGGATGAAAATCCTTCCCAGCAGTGTACCTCTCCATCTTTGGTCCCCATCCTTGTCCTCCTCCCACCAGCCAAACAGAAATGACAATGCAGTGCAATTGGGCCAATTTTTCTTTACAGTCAATGGTCTCCTTGGCCATTTATTCCTTTTCCATCCAGACTCCCAGTCTCTCATAGACCCAAAGGACTCAGAAAAACTTGGGAATGATGTGAATGTCTGTGTTGCATCTTGAAAACATGCATTGCAGACTGCACTGGCCATCTTAAATCATTCCATCCATTCGCAAAGCATGAACCTAAAAAAGCAAGCTCTTTCTAGATCAGGAGAATTTATCAGTACATACGCTGGTGAAGTGTTCCCTCCCAAATTCAGCAAGAAGTACCCCTTTTCTTTATGATCATTATTATGAATACTAATAACAGTTAAGTAAAACATCACTAATGCCTTTATAAATAGTCATCGGGTGATGCTATCTCTGAGGACTAAGGTTTGGAAAATCACAGAAACATCTAGTCTTGCTTTAACCCCATTAATCGCCACACCTGTGGGGGTGAAAAGGAACTGAATGCTCAAGTATGACTGTTGTGTGCAGTTGAGCATCTCCCAGAGATACACAGTCAGCACTTTAAGAGGCACAGAAGTAGACACTAGAACCCCGTACTCTGCTCTCCATAGTTGTGTAGATAAGGAACATCCTGTAAAGGGCTCTCTGCTTCACCAGGGTTATTGTCACACACATTAGTTACTTTGCTTAAAAGTTAAAAGCAGAGAAGACCTAAATCAAACTAGAGACATTTCTTAAAAGTAGACACTCCAATAGGCCAAGCATAATAGTGA
>JAJEJO010001291.1:52500-72746 GCA_020662805.1 Glaucomys volans
CGAAGGCCAAAGTTTTGGTCCATATACACCCTTGACTTCCCAAACAAGTCTGTTCCACTTGGGACACTCAGCCTCTTGATACACATTGCACACAATGCAAGGTAATCTTGCATTATAGAAGTCATGTTAAGAAGTGCTATTAAGCCTGCCTGCTTTAAAAACATTAAATTTCATTTGTTTGTCCTAAGGAAGATTGGACTTGCAACCATACACAATAGAATCTGAAAGAACATTGCAGAAATGACTACAGATATCAAGGCATACAATGGTGCAGGCTTGAAGGAACATGAACACAACAGATAGGAGAAGACAAGGATAGTGTGGATGAACACCAGGAGGGACTCAGTGACTGGCCAGACAAGCCCCAAAGGATGGGGATAGAGGACTCTTGGGCTTCATCTTGGTAACTTTATAACATGATCTTCACAGGAATAAATGAGAGGAGTACAGAAACCTGCTTCTTCAGATAAGCTGATGAGTTATAGTTTGATATAAGAATCATTACCAACTTTCAACACCAAAGAAAAGGAAACAGGACCACTGTGATTGAAGAAATTACAGAATTGTGGATCTGGCATCTTTGATGCCTAACAGCTGGCTTTGAATCTCCACCAGGAGTAAAACTATTGAATTTAAATCAGGTTCACAGCTGGAGACCTGGAGAGAAGAGTCCGAGTGGAGTGAACTTGTGGAAAGTCCTGAGCACGACACTGGCCCAGATCTTCACAATGAAAAATGAAAGACAAGATACTTCAAAGTGCTGAGTGTGGGGGTGGGGTTATAGGATCACAGACAAAATGGAGGAAATGGAAAGGGAGACTCAGACATTTTTTGTTATGGGTTTGAATTCATTCAAAGTCACTTAGGCTGTAATAATGAGGTTCATTTAAGACCTGGGACTTGCTGAAATAATATGGTTAAAGCCATGAAACATTAAGATTGTACTTGCCATAACAGAACCCGTTTGGGCTATTATTAATCTAATCTCCTAAGTGCACATAATACTCAAGCAAGCAAACCAAAGCTTTGAATTTGGTTTACACTAATAGTAAGACTATCTCATGGGCTTTTCACTGGGATTCTCTATACCATTAAGCAATTACTAGTGGCTAGAACACTAGCCCACATGTCGCTGTTTCTGGTTAGGGGATTTTCTTGCCTGCCTGGCTAAATCTTCCAATTAAATGCAATGGTACTACCTTCAGTTCAGTTCATCATTTACAATGCACAGTGGAAAGTATTGTTACTTTTAAGTAAACAGCTTTAGGAACTGTTGAACCACACACATCGCACCGCTGATTGGTAACATTCCGCCGGTGGTGGGATCCCAGTGTAAAAAGCAAAGGTAAGAAGACCTGAAGACAAGGAGTCTTTTATTGATATTATACTGATATCTTTATCAACAAAGTGATTTCGCCCAATGACACCTTCCAACTATTTCTTTTTCTTCATTTCCCTTAGTTTCATCAGCACAGTTATATCTGAATTTATTCTTTTTGAAGTTCTACTGAAACTCAAAGCCAAGGGAGGGACAAAGTAACACAGCTCAAGCCCCTTCTATGTTTATCAGAAATCCAAAGTTCCAAATGAAATCGTGATGGTAAAAATGCTGCTGCTACTACTACTACTGATTTATTATTACATTTATGTGGAGATGAAAAGAGGAAAATAACAGCATTTTTTCAAAACCAGATAGATTCATATCTGAAAATAATATATGTAGGGGTAGAACACCAATTCTTGAGCCATTTTTGGTTATTTACAGTAAGGATTTTTTTTTCCATAAAATCATAGTGATACCTAGGATCAATACATGTTTTTCACAAATCTCAGAAACCAGTACAGAGATGATTTCTGAAACACAGTGTTAAAATCATATCTGAATTCATGCCATAATTTCAGCATCAACTATCTCTGTACACATTATATATTTACTCACTCTGTCCATGCATTCAATTTATCTGCAAAAAAAAAGGGCAGTTACAGTACTTACCCCACAGAATTACCGTGAGAATTAAATGAGATCCTAAATTAAAAATGTACTACATTAACTTAATCATTTATGAGCAAGTGCATCCTTTGAACCCTAGGGACTGTACTAATGCTAAGGATAATGAATAGATAAGTATTGTATTCAAGAGGATTTAGATAAAGTCATAGGTAATGGTAGTTCCGTATTTCTTTAAAAAATAGAATTAAATCAAGGTTCTATGGGATGTATTTCATAGGTTTTAATGACATCATGAACATTACTGGAATCCCTGAGAAAATTCCTCACTCAAGGTGTTGCAATGGAAGTGAATGAGTTTGAAAGACCTATGGATGATTCAGAAGGATCTTAGTTACTTGTAGAAGGATCTATTCATCAAAATTTGAATTATTCGAGTATCCTTTGCTTATCTGAAAATATCATCCCTATCCCACCTCCGAACTAAACTTAGAACATTAGTATTTCCAAAATTGTCTTCTTTAAGTAAACAAATGTACTTTTTCTGACTTTTGACTTGACAGTTGAACAGTCCTAGGAATATCAGGGTAAAATTTATGGTGTGTTAAATTTTGTGGTATTATAACTGTTAAAAATCCAATATAAATCTAATTCTCTATTGTTGTACATGTAAATAATCCAGAATTCCACATAAGACTACCATTGTATTATTTTAGCCACACTTAAGGTCCCAGGGGAGGGGGGAGTGAAAAATTGACAAAGATTTCTTGAGCACTGATAGTTTTTCTTATAGTTAACTCTATGATTCAAACACACTGCATGTACAATTAACCATAAATAACTGATATTCTTGTTCTTTTGCTTTTCCTTAACAAGTATTTAGTATCGAATAGTTTAAGTTTTTAGGGGATGTTATAGTTTGAATTTTAAATTGTTCCCAAGTGCCCAGATGCTGGTGGCTTGGTCCCCAGCCAATTGGGAGGTGGGGAAACCTTTGGGAAGTGGACCCTAGTGGGAGGAAGTTAGGTGACTCAGAACATGGCCTTGGAACCCCAAGTCTTTTGGCGTCTATGTTTTCTTCCCAGTGGCCTTAAGGTAAGTCATTTCACTCCACTACACCTCCTGCCATGATGTTCTGACTCACCCCAGACCCCAAAGCAACCAAATGAACTGCACATGGGCTGAAACTTCTGCAAATGTGAGCCAAAATAAACTTTTCCTACTTTAAGTTGTTTACCTTGGGTATTTTATCACATTGACAGAAAACTGACTAGTGCAGAGGCTTTCTCTCTGCTGTACTTTTTGTGGGCTTTTTTTTTTGGTTTAATCCTTGACTCTAAAAAAATATAATTATTTTAATCTTTTCAAAGGCAACAGTGATGTTCAATGGTAAGAGTTTTGGGGTTTAATAAGATGAGAGAAACACTATTTCCCATTATAAAATTTTAGAACTATTTCTTCCCATTTCTTTCCCCAACTAAAAGCCTTCTTCCCCTTAGAGCCCTGACAGAATGGGAAACTGCAAGTCTCAAGTCCCCGCCTGCAGAAGCATTAGGCATTGACCCTGTGGCTTCCTAATAGATCTGCAAAGTGCTTTGTTCCTGGAAATCATCTGATGAGCAGTTCAGTGCTATTGTATATCTTGTTAGAGCAGCAAAAGTGCCACAAAATGAACTAAAATCTCCCTGCAGAGTTGCTGTATCATATGCTGAGAACATTCTGAACTTTCAACAAATTCATGTTACGATCCTGGGTAGCCATGGTGAAGTCTGTACAGGGGTTAAGTGAGAAATAGAGGTCTGCTGTTAAGTGGCTTTGAGAGTGACAAAGCTCTGGGCACAGTGGGTGGGAGAGGAGGGATTCCCCCTCAGCCCTTTGCATTGGTACCACAGGAAGAAACAGCAATGTGAAGGGGATCAGGCCCCAACTTCCCCCAGCCTTACAGCCTAGGCAGGATCATTGACCTCCTCCACCGTGGGGTTGTCAGCATGAGGGCTCTCTTCCTCTACGAAGTTTATTGTGATAGCTGAGCAACTGATAAGGAGGACAGCACATCTGTTATAACTACACAGTCTTCTATCTATCTATCTTTCCATTAGTCTATCATCTGTCATCTCTCTTATCATTTATGTATCTATTTAACTATTTAAGCAATACATTTCTTTCTTGAATAGTAAATTATTCATTTTCTCCCTCCCTCCTCTTCTTTTCTTTCCTTTTTTCTTTTCTCTTTTCTTCTCTCCCTCCCTTCCTTCCTTCCTTCCTTCCTTCCTTCCTTCCTTCCTTCCTTCCTTCCTTCCTTCTTTCCTTCCCTTCTCTCTCTCTCTCTCTCTCTCTCTCTCTCTCTCTCTCTCTAAGCACCAGGCTTTAGATTCCATCATGCCACCCAAACAAACATTGTTCCATGTGATTTTCTTTTCTTTTCTTTTCTTTTTTATTCATTTAATTTTGATCCATTGAACACAAATGGAGTACAGCTATTGTTTCTCTGGTTGTACACAAAGTAGAGTCACACCATCTGTGCATTCAAATCATCACTTTAAAAACTTTCCAGCTATCTTCCTCCCAGCCTGTGGCTTATCTTTTCATGTTTTGAAAAGAACTTTTTGAAGAGCCTAAGTTTTGAATGTGATGAAATTCAGTCATCACTTTTCTTTCCCTTAAGGTTTATGCTTTTGGTGTCGTTCCTAAGAAATCTTTCTCTTGATCAAGATCACAAAGTTTTCAGTATTCCTTTTTGTCTCTTCCCACACCTACTGAAGTCTCTTAGCCTCCTATAATGGCCATAAATTGCTCAAGAACTCCCAATACAAGAAACTGTGTTTGTCCTTCTGTTAATATACTATTTACATTAAAACTGCTGGCCACATCCTGGACTCTCCAGAAAATAGATGCTTTTGAAGAATCTGAGCCTGTGACTGTCCTTGTCCATTTGCCCTTCATTCTATACATGATAGAATCAGCACACCACAAGCTTAGCAAGCTGCCATCACTCCTTAAGACACATGGAGTCAAATTTGGGTATTCTGGTATGTTATAGTCATCCTAGCATTGGACATCCTGACCAACAAATCTTCCCATCTTCACATTTATTATAAACTATTAAGCCATTACCCCCAAATTGTCTCCAGCATAAAGCTTTGTGCATATCTCTTTCCTGCCTTTGCAAAGCTCTTTCCTGTCAGATATCCAAAATATAAATCAGAATCACTCCTGTCTCCCTGTGTTCTTAGGTGACAATATAAGACTTTGCCAGGACAATCCTTTTTCCATTGGGAGGTAAAAATATTCCTGGTAACAACCAAGACTTACATTTCATTTTCCAAAACACAATGCTGGACTCTTAGAAGAAGTATTCACTAGAACTTTCATGTTCTTAATGGGTCCCAGATAACAAGTTTAACTAAGAGGCATAATGCTGTCCTCAAAAACTCCTTTTAAAATTACAGTCTCATAGATGAACTCCCAAATGAGCCTGTATGTTGTTTTAGGCCTAAATTATCTTATAAATGTTTGATCTTGCCCAGATTCCATAAGGGCTGAAGGCCAGATTGAGAGCACACACTCTCCAGGGACCCATTTTCCAGAAACTGTCCCATAGGTCAGGCAGCAGCTGCTCATAGGATTTGGGCCCAATCTGAACCTAAATTCTCTCCAAAATGCAAAAACAAAAATCCCCCAACTAGTTCTGCTGCACAAAGTTCTGTGGACTATCTTATTATTACTTATCTGGATATTTACATTGGTTTCCAACTTGCAGTCTCAAGATTTTCAAATAAACCATTGCTTCAACAAAATATGCCAAATGCCATGAGCCATATTAATGAGTTGGTATCCACTTAAAAAGGATGTTGTATTTCTACATCCCATTTAATATTGTCCTGACCCAAAAGCTCACTGCTGGAGATGATGTCACCTTAGAGGACAAAGCCCCAACCCTTAACCTTATCCATGGAGATGACTTCAATAACCCTCTTCCCAACCCTCTGCTACTACTCCATTCCACCAAGACCTCCTGCTCTGTGTCTCCAACCATCATCCTTTCTTTCCCTGATTACTCACAAAAATATTTACATTTATTTTACTAAATATCAGTTCATACCTGCTAACAACATGACTAATGGTCATACTATTTTTCTGACACATTTTACCATTCCATCAAAATATTATTAGATACCCTTCAAAATTTCAGGTCTGTTTTCCAGGATAAGGCAATGTAAATGGCAAACTCAGGGTTTGAACCACAAGGACTCCATATACTTCTCTTCACATTCTTCCTTTCTGCTCTTAGAATGTTTTCTAAGCTGCTTAAGACAACTCATGTCCTAAGTGTCTTCATTATCCTCGCTCCAAAGTTTCCTTAATATGATGTCAAAATATCAAAGGACTAATTGTATTAGTCATATTTTTAAATTTTCTATATTTTATGATAATTTGTGGTCTTTGAAGGGCTTTGCTGGTTAGGGAGAGACTGCCCCTCCAAAGGCTAGCAAATTCTTAGAAACAGTAATCAGCTTGTCTTGTTGGTAAGTCTGCCTTTCATATTCAACCCAAACAATACACAGCCCACACCCTAACTGCCTCCTTTATCCAACTCTCATGTACCAACACAATATGTTCACTACCCCATACAAACCTAGGACTGGTCACCAGATAATGTGAGGCAGCCCATATTTCACAATGTCTGCTGGAATTATTTAACTTACCAGCCCTATTCTGTTTTCCCTACCCTGCTTGCCCCTTTTGTAGAATACACAATAGCAACTGTGGCCCACACATTTCCCTCAGTCCATCTGCCCCTGATGGGCTCTAATACTTCCCCCTTGTTCCTGCATGGTTTGCCATGCCTCTCATTTTCAGGGAGATTGTAAAATTAAATTTTTATTTGAGTGGCATTGACCTCTCCATTGTCTCACATAGTCACTTTCATAAATTAAGACACTGGCACAGATCACCAAAGAATTTCCCTTAATTTTTTTAGCTTTTATATGCCTAATAAAGAATTTACTTACTTTTGGTTTTGCAATACATTTTCCATAGATATATAATTCAAGATTGATCATTTTATTATTTTAATAGCACTTTAAAGATACTATGCTGGCTTTTCGTTTACCTTGTTTCAGAAGAATTCTGTTGGCCAAATTGTTTCTTTACATTGTCTGATTTTTTTTTATTGAACTTTTTTATATTATTGGTTGTATTAGATAGTTTTCCATCACTATGACAAAATATCTGAGATTTATATGAAAGAAAGGTTTACTTGACTCACTGTTTTGCTGGTTTCAGTACATGATCAGGTGGACCCACTGCTTTTGGGCTTGCGATGGTGGCAAAGTACATCATGGCAGTAATACATGACAGAGGGGGACTATTCAACAGTGGCAGTCAAAAAGCAAAGTTGGGGGGATGGGGCTGGGGTCCCATAGTTACCTTCAAGGACACACCTCTAGTGACCTAACTTCCTTCCACTAAGCCCTCTCTCTTAAAGGTTCCACCACCACCCTATAGCACCAGGGCCTGTGGAATGAGCATTGAACACATGGAGTCTTGGGGTGCACTTATGCAAGGCCATAGCACTGACTTTGGAAATTTGATTTAGATTATATGCCTTGGTATACTTTTCTTCACATTTCTTGCCCATTGCTTTTTATTGAATATTGGATCTGGGTGTTTATAGTTTCATCAAATTTTGGAAATTGCAAGTAATTATTTTTTCAAATATTTATTTCCTATTTCCTCAACTTCTTTAAGAACTCCAATTATATATGTGTATATGTGGTCTTTTAAAGTTATCTTTCAGCTCATTGACACTAGTACTTTTTTAAATCAATTTTTAGATTTTTTTAATATAAACAGATCTCTGCCATCTAATTTAAGGACCATTGCTTTTTTCTTAATTTATTTTGGCTTTTATTTTTGATTGTTTCCAGTAAGAAAGCAAATCCATCTCCTGTTACTCCCTCTTACCTTCCTTCCAATGTAATTCAATGATATTTCTATTTAAATACTCCTGCCTGTTATTTTCCTTCTTTCTATGGCTGTAATTCCCTTCTCACTCTCCTTTATGGAATTCCATTGAATAGAATGGTCTTTTTCATGTGTTTGAACAAAATGACTTCTTTTTTCTTTCTTCTTTTTCCATTTATCTCTTGCACTTTGGGAATAAAATTCTTTCTTAATTGTCCAGATCCTATTCTCCATTTGCTACTTTTCTTGCTATTTGCACAGTTGGCAAGTTAATACACCAGTGGAGGTTGGATAATAGCCTGATTGTGTATGCACAAATAATGATGACCTGTGTATACTTAATTTAGTTACATGATCAGCAATCAATATATACTGACTCTACCTGTAGATCGCGGTAGAAAAGAGGCTGATGCACAGATGCCATCTTCTAGGAGCTGGCAACCCTTTGTAGTTTGACAAACATTTTTTTTTTATCATTACTGTATTGACTACATAGATGGTAACAGAAATTAAGAAAGTTTTTTTGTTAATTGGAGATTGTAGAATTAAATGAGAAAAATTGATGAGTACCTATACATTAGTTAAATTAATAATAGTGAACCAATAGAGTGGAATGTCTTCCAGATTTAAATTATTACAAAAAAAATTTAATGACACACAGAAGGGATCATGATATTGTTAAGCAAAATGTCAGTTAAACTGATCACATTATATGATTGATACATACTGATAAGCCCCTTTGTAGGAAATTCTGGAGGAAATGACGTTTTAAAATGTTAGTGTTGGTTTACATTTAACTCTAATAGTAAATTTATAGGATATTTTCATTCCTTTAATCACATATGTGTTTTTTGCAATTTTAGAAATTGCAACAAAATTATTTTATTATGATCTTAATAAAATATTTGTTCAAGTTAACATATAACAAAATTATTTTTATTGCTTTCTTAGTAAAAAAGCAAAATATGCCTAGCACAAGGTCTGCCACAAAACATCACATTTTTGTAGATTCTGCCTCCCTTCCACTGTATAATTGTTGCTTTATTACTTGCTGTCTTTAGCTTTTAAGTGTTTCTTATGTACACATCTTGAATAATAAACAAGATTAAAAATTACCAGAAGATGAGGTCTTCTTAAGACTATTCTTGATTTTAACTAGTGTCATTTTGGGATTCATGAAAGGATCAAATATATATTTAATTAATTATTTGGAGTGTTTCTTTAAATCTTTAAATGATTTCACATTAAGTAATGAAGAATTTCACAACAAGCTGATTTCCTCCAATATACTATAAATTTTGTAGATGTGAAAAAATTTGCCATGATGCCATTGTTTAAACTTAGCCACATTTCAAAAACTTTCAAGAACCTTCCAATTGAAAATGAATTACTTTGGCTTCTATGTGCTAATCCCCCCCCCCTTTTTTTTTGCACAAATCATTGGATTTATGTTTGAAGTCACTCTAGGAATAGACTCTTTTTAATCTACCGATAAGATTCAATTTCTGCCTGCCATAATCTAGATGAAGGAGAGAAAACACATGAAGAACTTGTCACTTCGTGAAATAATCTCATTCTGAAGCCTAAAATCATTATAAAACTCTGCAACACAACACTGAATTAATTAAAATTACTCCAGCCATGGGAGTGTGCAGTGATATAGGCTCCGAGTAGTTAAACACAATTCTACCTGAAATTTAGTTCAAAACTAAAAGATATTTAAACTAGATCAAGGAATGAGAAATAAAGATCCTGTTGAATTTTCTTAATCATTTGCTTCTTGTTTTTCCTTTGTAATTAAAAATGATTATTTTTATTTCTTTCTAAATAAGCACTCAAACTATCGGCTAGTAGACTTTAAGAAAGAATGAAATGTTGACAAATCTTAGTTATAGCATTTTTTAGTTAAAAATACTAAAGTTTAATTCCAATTCATTTCCTCAAAATGATATTGTTTGAATAAAAATTAAATTTTTCTGATAATACAACTATTGAGAGGGTCATCCAAATGACTGAGATGAAATTCTTGCTAAAACAACTCTGTCCACTAAAAAAACTATATGCTTTATTACAGATTCGTGCAAAGTTCAAGACCTCTGGAGCTTAGACCAGGTCTAAGCTAAGCTACGTGCAAAACATGTTTTCTACAGTCTTAATCTGTGAGATCTACTATAGGTCCTAAAAAATAGTGACCAACATTTAAAGATGGAAACAATACCACAGTAGTAGTTTGATATTTGTTTTGGAATGTCTTTTCTATCCTCCATGAAAGGTTATTCCCATAGCCACAACTGTGATTGTATCGTCTGTTAAGTCATGCAAGTACCCTGACTTCATCTCCAGCTTTTGTATTAGTATCCTATCACTGTGACAAAATACCTGAGATAATCAACTTATAAGAAGAAAGGTTTATTTTTGCTCTTGATTTCGGATGTTTCAGTCCACAATAAAATTGCTCTGTTGCTTTTGTACCTGTGGCAAGAGAGAACATCATGTTGGAAAGCATGGTGGGTGGCAAGACTACTCACCTCATGGTGGCTGGGAAGCAAAAAGAGAAAGAGGAAGTGACCAGGATCCCATGATTACCTTCAAGGCATGCCCCCAATGACGTACAAAACTCTTCACAATGCCTTCACAATGTATTGCTTTGTTATGAAGACTTTAACCATCATTTAAAGCCATCTTGCATCTCCCCCAATCTTTATATATAAGACTTTTCATTCTAACCAATTTGGTCAACTCTCTCTTCAAAGGCTTTGCACAAATATTCCTCAGCTGCTTAAAACCATCTGGCAACCATGCTGGGTTCTGCAGTTGTTTATTTGAAAAAGGAATATTCTGGCCTTCAAAGAATTAAAAGTGAAGTGATAGAGAAGTAAATCATTAGATTGTTTCAGCACAGGATGATTAACTTCTGTGAGCTGGGTGTACATGCAGCCTCCTGTCACGAAAAGAACATATCAGTAAAATTTGGTACTGGCTGCACAAATAAAATCACTTGCATTTTTCTTAATCAATGAGAGTAGTTACATCAAGTACAGGATGGGTGTAAACCCTTAGATGTAGAGGCAGATGTCTCTTCAAGCACAAAGGAGATATCAAAGTCTGTGAGCTCACAGACATGGAGTACAACATTTTAACATCTCTTCTATTCATCTATACTTTATTGAGTCCTGAGGGTAAGGTGAACTCATAGAATTTCTAGAATCCCCCTGCCCACCCTCAAAAGTCCTAAGACTACTGGCATAGTTCTAAAAGTGACAAAATTTAAAAAAAATAGATAAAGCAGTGGGGAAGTAGTATAGATAAAGCTAAATTCTGTATTCTTATGTTCAATAGGAAAGGTGACTTTTTAAATTTGTCTCACAATTTTTAGTTTGCCTTTCCCACTATGACCTCAAATAAACATGCAACATAAGCAAAACTTTGTAACTCCATATTTTAAAGAACAAATAGAGAAGCTAGAACTTTTATTAAGCCCATCCAGCTTATATGTGCATATCCAAACAGGTTTCACACTCGAATCTTCCTACTATGAACCTAGCTAGTTTTCCTCATACCAGTAACTACAGTTAGAGAGTTGATTGGACATCATGATCTGTAAATTTCCAAAATTTAGTGCTCATATTTTATTAACATTTAGTTTAAGCCATCTTCAAATGCAAAATAAAGGACGTATGAGACTTAGTAGCAAAATGCATATAAACAACTGAGGGCTGGAGTTGTGGCTCAGTGGTAGAGCACTCGCTGAGCATGTGTGAGGGCCTAGGTTTGATCCTCAGACCATATAAAAATAAAATAAAGGTATCATATCTACCTATAACTAAAACAAAATACTAAAAAATTGAATTTATGCAGTGTAATTTGGGCTTGATGTGTCAATTTGGTTGCCTAGAATGACGGATATAAAAATTGTCTCAATAGATTTTATATGTACTTATGCTTACATTTTTACCTGTATATATTTAACAGTTATCAGTGAAATTGCAATGTATTTTATTTAGTTTCACCTATGTAGTCATATTAAGCCAACTGAACAGAACTTAAAGCCAAGAGCAACACTTACCCTCACAACAGTGGTCTTAGACATATGGAGTCTGGGGAAGGCAGGCGTTGCTAGCTGTGTAGGGTGTCATCCTTTCAGTGGATGAACTACTCAGGAGGGAGACTATGCCATTACTCAGGAGGGAGCTCGCAATGCCATTACTGGGAAAGCGGTCTCTAGAAGAGCCCACAGTGATCATTTTTCTTCCTTTAAATTCAGATAAATTTCATGAATTATACAGAATAAAATGATGAACAAATATAATAGGAAGAAGGTGATCCATATATTCCCACCATTCTGATCCTAGTTTCATTTTGAACTGTTGAAATAATTTTGTTAATTCTATGAAAGAATATAACACAAATTTTGAGAAATCAAAAAAAAATTTTAATTGTACCATTAACCCATCAACACAATTATTATTTGCATTCAGTATCTGAAGTCTTTCTATCATAGGCATATATAATTTATAATTGTAATCGTAGCACAGATACAATTTTATGCTGTGCTTTTTCACATTTAATTATATGATAAGTACTTTTTCAAGATGCTAAATTGTTTTCATAATTACATATTTAAATGGTTGTGTGGTACTCAATTCAATACCATTTTGTTGGGTTTAGGATTGTAAACTTCGATGTTGTTTTTAACCCTTTTTTTTTTTTTTTTTTTTTTGCTTTGAAAGTATTGTGAATATTGTACATGCATTCTACTGAAATTCATGGGTATTTCATTAAGATAGGTACTCAGGAATTTATGTTCTTTGCCAAAGGGTCTGAACATTCTACAAGTATTTCATATATATGTTCCAAAAGATGCTTCAAATGAACTTTTAGTTTACAATGTGACTATATGTTGTATTTGTTTACTTACAATAGGTTATTTCACAGCAAAATCCTCCCCCAAATTAAATTAAAGCTATTATTTAAAGCTAAGGTACAATAAGCAGCAAAGATAGAGAAGAAACAGGAAGAATCATGTGTGCAATAAAATAAGGAAAAATAAAAGAATTGGTTTAGCAGAAAGCACCAAAATTATCAAAGACTTCTGAGGTTATATTAAAAGAACTCAAGGATCTTTCCTGAAGACACCAAAGATATAACAACTTTAGCATTAATAAAAACAATAAATGAGATTTTTGTGTCCTTTCCCAGACTAGAATTCCATCCAGGACCACTTGTTTCCTTTATTCGTTTCACCTCCTTTTAGCCTCTAACACTTTTGAGGAGTCTTTACCAATAATTGCATGACTTATATTTAAAATAAAAAATAAGGTGATTGAGAATTATTATGAGAATTTAGAAGTTGGTGCATAATGGTCACTTCAGAAATTTGAAAATATAGAGCCATGCAACAACTATCTCAGGAAATATTGACTTTTAATCACTTTGAGATAAATGCCACTGGTTGCCTATCTTAGCCTGTCTCTCCCAAATAATTTGCATGTACTGTAGTACGCTGCATCTTAAAACGAAAAATTTTGTTTAAAAGCATGACATTGAAGTGCTATATCCTAACGAATCCAGATTGCTCTGAGGGTCTACTGGTGGCATTGGAGATAGTCTTGGCATTGAGGTCTTGCTAGGTCTTCCACTCTTTGCTATCATGCTTGTTTAGGAACCAGGGTTCCAGGAGCCTTCTGAGGACTGAAGGACCTGAGAGCTGGGCTGGTGGAGTGTGCAGTTCTCTAACTAGTGTGCCTCAGAACCAGTGGGAGGTCTTATGAAATGTAGATTATTAGATCCCATGCTCAGAAATTTTGATCCAGTAGGTCCATGGTGACCTAGAAAGCCTGATGGAGGAAAGTTAGGTCCCTGAAAATATGTGGCTAAACACTGGTACATCCTTGTGCACAGCCTCCCAGACATGAAGTCATACTTTTAACAAATTTCTAGGGGATGTCTATGTTGTCAAGACGGGGATCACACCTTAAAAACAACCAATGAGGTGGAAAACACAAAACCTCAAAAACTAATGAACCTGAGTTCAAACTCTTACTCTACCATTTGTGGTTGACAGAATTTAAGTTCCCACCATGTCTGTTGTATAAAAAGAGATGCTAGTAGATACTTAGTTGAAAGTAATATGAAGCATCAGAGGCATGAAATTTCTTAACTTCATGCTCTATGAATGCAACCCATATTTCCACCTTGCAGTCAATCTGGGGCTACAGTGGGCATAACCTGCTGAATTTTATCAGTAATCTGAATATTTAGCATGACTTTAATTTATAATCTGAGTTTGATTCAAGATTTGAAAATAATAGCTTGGAAATTACTCAGAAAAATTACCCGTTCTTACCAACTACAGGGAAGGTTTACTTAAGGCCCTCACCTCCTAAATCCTGCCCAAATTTATGATTCTGGAGATGTCTGAGAGATCTAGAACACTTCAAGGGTGAAGAGACACAAGATCAAGGTCAAGGAAACCACTTGGAGATCCACATGGTCGCTGATTGAGCTCAGGCCAGCTGACCATAGGATAAGCCATGGTCACTCCTCTTATCATTTGATTATCAAGCCCAGATAATATAAAGCTATCTTCTTGCCCACAGGTTTGTATGTCTTTCAGTTCATCTTGGAGCTTTAGGTCCAATACTGCCTTTGGTTTTTAAAAAAGGTTGTTCAATTATCCATAAAGCTGAAACAATAATATTGAAGGCAATAAAGTAACAAAAAGCCTCCTATTTACCCTCCTGTTCTTCAAAGTCCTTCCTTTTTCAGAAATCACCTAACCCCTCTGTCACTACCCTGCCTCGGTCCCTATTGTTTTGACCTGCCTCTATCATGTCTTTTATCTGGAAGTTCCCCATTGAGAGTTCTTTTCTTTTGAACACGTTGTAATACCTCTTACCTAGCTTGGGCACATTGCTGCTATGGACAATAACAGTGATCTTAATGAGGACCAACAGTAAACAACAAACATGACAATAGATACAATATCATATGACAACTCAAATCACAAACTCGACCTTGCAGCCAGAGTCCTTCGGGACTGGTCCAAAGCACTTTGTGAGAAATGGTAGCAGTGGGCTCTCTGCAGGCTTTTAATCGGGGCTGTACCAGAGGTCCCCGACCTAAGTCTGCAATGTGGCAGAGGTGGTTGGCTCTGCAGAAGACAAATGCAAGGCCACAGTCTGTGTTAGGAAACACTCTGGGCTTGGTGTTATAAATAATAATAAAGATAAATAATAAAAAAAGTGAAATGTTTTAAATGAAAGGTGATGCACTGTGAACTTAACAGACTGACCCTCTAGCCCTTCTGTTAACAAGGTAATCTGATTGCCATTGATTTTTTTCACCTCTGTTACTAAGAAGGTGATGAAATGGTGTCCACACAGATGTATTGAATCAGATACTAAACAAAGAGCAACATAAAGAACAATTATCAGCAACCTTGCTTTCAGCCTGCTGATTATGACATTACTGGAAAGACAAGGACTGGGTGACTTAAAAAATAAAAATAAAGCAGCTGGGAGGGGTGTGTAGATAAAAGGAATGAATGCAGGGAAGTTTCTCCCCTGAATGTAGGTGTTCATTTCGGAATTTCACAAGGAGCCTTTTCTCTGCTCCACAGCTTTAAAAAGGGGCCATTTCTACTTCTGCAGTTTACTGATAGGCATTCTAGTGTGATCCAATTAACTACTTTTATTATGCCATGGAGAAAATGGTATAGTATAGATGAGTCACTAATGCACATGTTTTGGCTATATAGATTGTGGCTGGGTGTTTTGCAGAAAAAAAGAAAAAGCATTTATTGTTCTACTGGAGTTCTCCAAGTAACCCCTAGAGTGAAGTCAGACCCTAAAGTACTCTGAAACAATGTCAGTGAACCTTCTCGATGTGTTTTGTAATGAATGATTAGGAGATCTTGATTGAAATGTATGACAGATGGAATTAAGGATCAAATGCTGACTTCACATCCTATGCTAAATTCATTTGCTAATCTCAAATATTTCCAGATTTAATTTTTTGTTTCCTTTTCATTATCCCAGTTGCTTAAAGTCCATAGTAAAGATATGTATATCTAAGCAATTTTCATACCTTTGAGCATATGCTCTTGCCTAAATAAAAATGCCTCCATTATCTGACTCCTTTGATGATGCATGCTTCTATGCAGTATCTCACCACGGCGTTTTCTCAAGGGCAGCGCTCCAATTCTTCCACCCTGCCCAATGTTGGCAGCCATTACTAATTGACTGTGAAAGTGGAAAATGCAGCGGTGTGAAGAGATCTCTTTTTGGAAAGTCCAATACAGTTTGGGTAAGGGAGTCAACTGAAGCAAAACAGGCTCCAAAGTGCTCCCCATATGGTGGTTCTAAAATAACACAGGAAAACTCACAAAGGAAACAACTACTCACCACACTTGGCCACTATGATTCCAGCCTAAGTATTGAATGTGTCCAAGAAAATATCAGAATTGGCCACTATGATTCCAGCCTAAGTACTGAATGTGTCCATGAAAACATCAGAGTTGACATTGTTAGCCCTGATATAAATTTCTCTTCAGCTTCTCTCTGCAAAGAGCCTTCCAGAAATCATGCTTAGCAACAGAGGAAGTATAGAAAGAGGTATTAGAAGTCAGAATAGATCTCCAAATTGGAGCACGAGAAGTAAGAATAAAACTGGGAAAAATTAAAAGAATATTTTGTAAAGTTGGGTTAGAGAGAGAAGAGCCTTCTTATATTTGACACACACACAAAAATGACAACTCTAATTTTCACTTCCTCAAAATGAACACAGATACACATGCCTTACCCTCTTTAAGCTAGAAGTGGAAGGAGTGTGGGAAGTTTTGTTGGGGGACCAGTGATTCTCAATCTTTAGCAGACATCAGAATGACTTGAGGGATTTGCTAGGGCAATTGCTGGACCCCACTCTCAGAGATTATGATATATATTCACAGAAAGTTCTCAGGTGTGACCAGTGCTGCTGGTTATAGAAATATTTTTCTGGCATTGGTAAGGTTTAAAATGTTTGTCAGTGAAAATGTCTTTGAGGTCTATATAGGTTTAGTTGAAAGTATCACTGTTATTACTTTCTAGTTTGTGAACTTGAATAAATTATAAAAACTAAATCTGTGTCCTCATATGCAAAATAGAAATAATAATAATTTGCATGCAGATTAATGAGAGAACTTGTAGAAAGCCGTGTACCCTGAATCAGGTAAAGTGCATAGTAATACATACTTTTTAATTGTTCTCTTCTTGATTGAATTGCACATATCTTGCTCTTGGGGAGAAAATGAGGCCTACACTGGCAGATTTTACCACAATACAGATGTTGACTCATTTTGGAGTGTTAATAAAAATTGTTTTATTGGCCAGAGCTTCCCCTGGGAAACTAACAGTAACCCATGGGATTTGGAAGAGCAGGGACCCCAGTAATTATTAGTAGACTAAATATAGCTGAGGTTAATTGTATTCTACTTAAGACTTGTTACACTGATGAAATTATTGTGCTTCTATATCTCAAGGGGCATTTTTAATCCATTTGGATGTTTAAGAGCCACAAAACTTGAAGCTCCTTCCTTACAAGTCTCAAATAAACTTAGAAGGCAGGGACAAAAATAAGACATTCTCATACAAGGCTAGTTAGGATATAAATTGACTCAATTAATATGACAATGTATATCAAAAGTCTTAAATACTTCATACATTATGACTCAAGTTTCAGTTTGGGGAACATAGCACCGGGAAAGTCATAAATATAGAAGAAAACAAGATTATGTATAAAGAAAGCCATTAAAGTGTTATTTGTATTAGCCTAAAAAAGAATGCTCAATAAAAAGAGGAATGGGTAAACCGATAGCACAGGAGAAATGAGAAAAATGAAATGCAAAATATATTTGGACATAAATTCACAATTAACAAGAAATGAAATAGGTTTTTCTTCCTGCTTCAATCGCTTACTAGAATGTGACCTTGAACTGGTACATCTTGACTGGGATGTTTTCTGTGAAGAAGACATTTGACAATGCGTAGAGACATTCTTGATGATCACAACTAGAGAGGGCATGCTGCTGGCATCCGGTGGTTGTATTGGTCAGGGTTCTTTAGAGGAACAGAACCAACAGAATTACTTATATGTGTGTTTATAAAAGGGGGTCATTAGAATGGCTCACACAACGGGAAGCTGAATGGCCCCACAATGGTGTCAGTAGGCTCAAGAGCCTGGGGAACCAAAACCTGCTCAGTCCAAGAGACTGCAGTCTCAGAACAAGAGGGGCCAAAGATACAGCCCCAATTTGAGACTGAAGACACCTGGGAACTCCCTGAAGAATGACTGGTAAGAATCCACATTGGAAGAGTGAAGGAGGTAGATTCCAATGACCACTAGTGATGGCAGCAGCAAGAGACGCACCTGCTCAAGAAGAATCAAACTTGCATCCATTGTGACTCTTTTTCCTTCTCCCTGTTTCCATCTGGTCCCCAGGCTATAGAACAGTTCAGTCCACATTCAGAACAAGTCTCCTCTCTCAGTTTGCCATTCCATATTCCAGCCTTCTCTGGAAATCCTGCAGACACACCAAGAGGTCACTTCCCCAATCAAGTTGCCAATCCAGATTAATAATCACAAATGGATTAGAAATGATCCTAAACATCCTAAAATTCACAGAATAGTCACACAATAAATAATTATTTAACACCAAATCTCAATAATGCTGAGCTTGAGAACCTGTTTCAAAAAATTTACTAACTCCTCTAAATTTATGAATTTCTAATCTAAAAATTGGAAAAAGCTGGATACAGTGGCACCTGCCTGTAATCCCATTAACTCCAGAGGCTGAGGCAGGAGGATCACAAGTTCAAAGCCAGCCTAGCAAATGTGAGAGGCTAAGCAACTCAATGAGACCCTTTCTCTAAATAAAATATAAAATAGGACTGGAAATGTGGCTCAGTGGTTTAGTGCCCTTGAGTTCAATTTTTGGCACCAAAAATAAAATAAAATAAAAATTGGAAACAATAGCAGAGGAGTAAGATTGTTTAGGGAATTAAATGAGATAATCTGCGTGGTAAATAAAGTTTAACTTTTAGTGCTATATCAATGCAATCAATGCAATTCCAATCAAAATTCCAAATTTAAGAAAATCTTAGAAGATGGGCAGATCTCCCATGTTCTTGGATAGGCAGAACAAATATTGTCAAAATGGCCATTCTACCAAAGGCGCTATACAGATTCAATGCAATTCCAATCAAAATTCCAAAGACTTTTACTGTAATTTATCTACTATTACTCAGTATCATTTCTAAAAATGATAACAGAAATTGTAGTAGTTAAGTAACTTTTAGCCTCTTTTCAACATTTCAATACTTACCAAATTTTCTCCAATAAACATGTTTAACTTTCTAATGGAAAAGCATATTTTTAAATGTTATTTTTAAAGAAGACTTTGTTTTGAATATAGTAAATATGAGTTCATTTTTCTGATTAAGAACTTGAGAGATTTGAGGTCTTATATAATAAAGCAAATTTAGCAATGTCTTTTCCATTTTAGAAATCATCCAGATGCTACAACATATCTTGTGAATTCTGAATTATGTTAGCACCCCATACCCAACTATAATTATTTATTCTCTTTTTTCCTTTTTCTTTTACTTTCTTTCTTTCTTTTTTTTTTTTTTTTTTTAACTCATGGGCACCCAACCACTGAGCCACATCTCCAGCCCTATTTTGTATTTTATTTAGAGACAGGGTCTCACTGAGTTGCTTAGCCCCTCGCTTTTGCTGAGGCTGGCTTTGAACTCGCGATCCTCTTGCATCAGCCTCCTGAGCGGCTGGGATTACAGGTGTGTGCCACCCCACCCAGCTAGTTATTTATTTTCAAATAAAGAGATAATAATGTTTCTCAGCGTCACCTTGAGATACCATTTTATGCAATAATATTCTTGCTTGGAAAATAGCAATTGGAATTGGTAGAGAAATGCAAATTAAAACTGCACTGATATTCCATCTCACTCCAGCCAGAATAAAAATTATCAAGAATATAAGTAATGATAGATGTTTATGAAGATGTGGGGGAAATGGTACACTCTTACATTGCTGGTGGGACTCCAAATTGGTGCAACCACTCTGGAAAGCAGTATGGAGATTCCTCAGAAAACTTGGAATGGGACTTCATTTGACCCAGTTATCCCACTCCTCAGTCTATACCCAAAGAACTTAAAATCAGCATACTACAGTGATTCAGCCATATCAGTGTTTATAGCAGCTCCATTCACAATACCTAAGCTATGGAACCAACCTAGGTGCCCTTCAACAGATGAAGGGATAAAGAACTGTGACT
>JAJEJO010001291.1:72846-166700 GCA_020662805.1 Glaucomys volans
TAAGGGGAAGCAGGAAGAATAGAAGTTCAGTGGAGTAGACAAAGAGGAATGAAATGAAGAGAGTGGGGATGAGAATAGGGAAGACAGTGGAATGAATTAGATATAATCTTTCTATCTTCATATATGAATACACCACCAGTGAAACTCCACATCTTATACAACCACAAGAATGAGATCCTAATTAAAATAAGTTATACATGTGTGCTATATCAAAATATACTCTATTTTCATGTAAATACAAAAAAGAATAAATTTTTTAAAAGAATAGAAAAAGAAGACAGCAATTGGTTAATTGTTTCAAAAGTTTTGACCATTTTACTGAGATCTTAAAATGTTCTTGAGAGATTATCCTGGAAAAAGAAAAGGGGAGAGAAGTCGTGCTTCACAGCTCTTTCTCCCCTTTCTCCTTTTTCTCTCCTCCTCCTTATCATCATCAATATTGAGAAGGGAGGGAAATTTTTTCAGTAATTAACTTTCATGTCAGAGTCTATTACTAAGAATGAAAAATTAACATAATCCTCTGAATTTAGCCCATTCCTGCTTCTATAACAAAATGCCACAAACTGGCCAATTTATACATAACAAATTTAATTCTCAGAGGTCTGGAGACAGGGACATCCAAGATCAAGGTACCAACTGGTTCAATGTCTGCTCAGGGCTCACTCTCTCCCTCCAAGATGGCTTCTTTGATTGCTGACGTGGCAGAAGTGCAAAAGGGTCTAGGGTGTTCCCTTAAACTTTTTTATAAGGTCTCTAATCTGGGATCTCAAATGACATCATCACTTCCAAAAGACACCACCTCTTCATACTATCACATTGATAATTAATTTTCCATAAGCTCAAATACAAATCAGTGGGCTTGTTGGGAGGGCACATGGAACTGGCAATTGTACATCACAACACCCTCCCTCTCCCTCTCACTATTCCATGGTAACTAAAGTTCCTTCCTCCTTCCCTCCCTTCCTTCTTTCCTCTTTTCCTTCCTTGATTCTCAAACCCCACAACAACGTTTACACCTTCGTTGTGTCTTTGTTCATTTTGCCCTATCCATGGAAATGTCACTCAAGTGACAACTCTATCGAGAAAAACAATTTAAGCTTCAAGTCCTTCACTCAATATACTTGTTGAAGCCCTCATCTTCTCCTCATATTATCCACATGTATCAAAAGGATCTATCTGCATTTAAACACAAGATGAAAATCAAAGGAAGATTGCCATCCTGGTTGCCTTTCCTCAGTACCTTTCCCTTCAGTATTTAAGTAGCAGGCAGCTCTCTTAAGTACACCATGCCTCCTTTGTCTTCCATCAGCACATCATGGTGGATTGCTATCCTGTTACTTGGCTGCCTGGAGGAGTGCATTCTCTCTCTGCTGTTTGATGGGGACCTTGCCAAGCATGTCACCTTGATTTTCTATGATTTTTGTCACTGTATCTTGATGATTTCTTATTCAGAGTTGACTTTAGGTGCTCAAACACTCAAACTGTGTCTCTACCCAGGAGTGTTGCACATGTCTAATTTATACTGAGGTATTCTACTCTTCGATACCACACTTTCTTTTCCTTAACTAATATTTGCTAGGGATGCCATCATTCTTCAACTCCCTCTGTTGTGAGTTTTCTTAGACATCTTTAGGTCTTCTCTCTGCTTTAGTCTCCACATAGAAACAGTTATTGAGTACTTTTTATTCTTCCCTTAATGAGTTATTAAGTTGGTCTTCCTCTGTATAATCCTGTTATTTTGTCTTCTTTGCTTTTCTCTTGCACAACCACAATCATCTCCTAACTAGTCTGCTGCCTCCCATCTCATTTCCTCAAGCAAATGCATGAACTGCTGTGTGGAGAAGGGCCTCAGATTATTATGCATGGTAAACAACTCCAGAATCTCAAATAACAAAGATATATTTCTTATACAAGCAACATGTCCTTGGTCTACAGGAGTCTCTGCTTATCATAGGAACCAACACAGAAGAAGCCAGATGGAACAGCCACCATTGTGGTTATCAGAGACTGGGGATAATGGGGGAGAGGTGAGGTAGGGCGGTGGGGGAAATGCTATTGTTTGATTGAAGGAATAAATTCTGTTTTATCAAAGAGTAAGTGTAATTAGCAATGCTGTATTATGCAATCTCAAAATAATTACAATTTAGGAATTTGCACGCACTCACCCTAAAGAAATTATGAACATTTAAGATGATGGATGTGCTAATTAGCCTGAGTTGATCAGTGCCCAGTTTATACATGAATCAAAACATCATATTGTGCTTCATACATGTGTACAGGTATTATCTGTAAATCAAACAAATATTTTTAAAATAATGTAAAAAAGAACATGAAGGTGAGAGTTGCAGTATAAGAAATAATGTAAATTTTTTGAAGGAAAATTTAAGCCAACAATTTAAGTGAATCTGTGTAGTAATCTTGTATATCATTAATTTACATTTGACACATGACAATTATTCTCTTAATTGTAATAAAAAACATTAGGCATCTTCACTCATTCCCAGTAAAATGTTGGTTTCTATAAATCTGTCTGTTTATTTCTTTATCTATGGCAAATACTATAGTGCCTAACACATAGTATGTTCTTATTAAATAAATCAGTTAAGGACATTGAAGAATAAGCTAATACAGCATAATATTAAATATTAATGTTCTGCACACAAAATATTGAAGGTCTTCACAGACAAAAAAAAAAGCCTACATATACTCATACCCCTACAACAAATGGGTTTAGGCAAAAACTATATGTGAAGATGATGTTATTCTCCCTAATTTCTATTTTTGAGATAACAAAAAGAAATTTATTTTATTTTAATATTTTATAACTTTAATCACCCTTTTCAGTACCTGAAAAAAAGCAGATGTTATGAGGAAATACCACATTCGTATAGGGTGTAAAGGGAAGGAAAAATTGATTTGAAACCTGGCATTAATTCCAAGGAGATATACATGGAAAGACAGATAAATAGACAAAATACACATACACATTCCTTTGGATTCATGGTCTATATTGGTTACCATGAAAAGATGGAGAGAAATAATAAAATATTAAAACTTTGCCAAAACAATTATTTCTGTTTTTCTAAAAATGAAAAATAGGAATACAGGACAGAAGAGAAATATAAAATATTTCTACATTTCCAAAATCATCACTTTCCTTTGCTAGGTGTTCTATGCCTTCTTGTATTTCCATATTAGCTTTTTCTGCTTTAGAGGAGGTGGTAAGAAATATTCCGAAGTATTATTTTCTTGGTAAAGTGCACAAAACCATAGTATATACCACAAAGTTCAAAACAAATTGAAGAAATTGAGTTTGTGGGAATTTCAGACTCTTTTGTGAAGCTAATTAAGCCTGATATTTAGGATAAAATATCCAGTCTTAAAACTCTAGTCTTATGGAAGTGCTTTACTAAATATTAGAGTTAGAAACTGTACTGTCTTTCAATAGCACCTCATGGGTAAGCCCTAGAAAAATGCCAGTCTAAACTGGGAAAGACTTCTTATTATTTTTTAAGTAAATAAAACCCCAGAATGGATTTTCTTTCTAAGATGTGGTTTTGTTTTATCACAATGACCTTTCTAAGAAAAGATGAAGCCAGCCCCAGGTAAAAAGAAATGGCCACATTTCATCTACAGTTAGCCTCCATGACCCCTGAACTTGGTTTTTCTATCTGAACCTCTTTTCATGCATCATTTCTTCTGGTGTCTGATAAGGGACACCCAAGTGCTTAAGCAAGGCCAGATTGTAACTTTAACTGCCATGAAATAGCCAGCAAACAAATTCTATTCCAATTTAATTAGTGATATGATTCCTTTGTAATTTTTTCTTCTTCCTGACACAGGTTGTTGATAAACTGCAGAATTTAGGATAGTTGAATGGAGTCATTAAACCAGGCCCCATTACCCATTGGAGATCCCCAAGTCATCACCTATGGTACATAAGTATTTAAACACCTACACAACCACACACTTGTGTTGTGTTTACACACGCAAGCAATATCATCTCATCTTTTTTTTTTTTTTTTTTTTTTTCCCTTTTTTAAAACAAAAAAGTCAAGGGGTTTGAGAGCACGCACAAAAAAAGAGATTTCTAAGAGAGCAGGCGATTGGGCCGGGGTCATTCGAAAGGGTAATTATTGTTAAATGTCAGGTTAACTCTGAAGGCCTCAGCTCATCCAACTGAGAGCAGATTAGCCCAGATGGAGACATTTTCAACACGGTGCTGTCTGGCCAATCAGAGACAGCTGGGATTAGCCAAATACCTTCTCTCATCTGCTTGCTCACAGAAAGGTCAGTTTCTGCTCATTGCTTCTCTTTTAAGATGTGCTTTTTTTTTTTTTTTTTTTTTTTTTCTTTTTCCTTTTTTTTTTTTTTTCCTTTTTTATTTATGGCAGCCGTGTGCAGAAAATCAGGTCCCTTTTATCAGCGAATTAAATATTCAACATCTAAAACCCACTTTTTGAGAGTCAACTTCATTCACTTTCAAGACCACTTTTATCTTGTTTTAAGTGCTGAAGATACACCGGGCACATGTCCTCAGTGCATATTTTACCCCCGCCCTCCTGCTAGGCTGGAGGTCTGCCTGCCCTGTCTTGCGTATTTCTGAAACCTTGCTTGTTTCATTTCATGCATTTTCTTCTTTAAGGGTAATGGTTTATGTTTCCTATCATTTTCTTCATAAAAAGAAGAGGAGAGAATGAAACTAACCCTGGAGTGTTCTAAAAGATAATCTGTTTTTATGTACAGCTTTTTCTTTCCCTTAGCAACATAAATGAGCACATGCATAAAAATCAGCAGTGAAATGAACAGTAAAAGCGACAAAAATCCTGAACTTGTGATTCTTCAAACTGCATGTACGTGTGCCTCTGTGTGTGCATGCATGCACACACCCAAACACACTGTGAATTGTCCACATTGATATTTGCTGAATATATCACTTCATATATTCTCTATGAATATGTGTGCATTTAAGAAAAATATACGCTACATCTTTCACATGCCTCTTTAAATGTAGTTGTTTTCCCATTTTAGAATGCAATCAATATCAGACACTAGAATATTTGTCTTCTGAAGAATTGGTCATAAAATCTCATGGAGGACTCTGAGGAAACTGTTGCTGCTGCTAATGTGAATCTCTGTTCACTGTTCCACTTCCATCCTGTAGTGTTTTAATTCACCCTTGTCCAAATTCCTCCCATTGTTTTTATGAAATGAAGATACTTCTAACCATACTACAAAAATGAGACAAAGTCTCTTATCCAGACAAATTACTACTTTTACATAATATAGTTGCTTTAAACAAATATTAGGATAAGATGCAGAAGGCAGTCATTAAAATGATTAATTCATTTAAAGAATGTCTACTGTGGTTAAGCTGCATTAACTCTGAGATCTAGCACCCAGATTCTTGGTTTTTAATAAAATTCTTCAATTAAAAACAAAACAAAACAAAACAAACAAGCCATGTATGTTGGCATGTGCCTGTAGTGCTAGCTGCTAGGTAGGAAGGGAGAGGCAGGAGGATTAGTTGAGCTCACATGGTCAAGGCCAGCCTGAGAGACCCCATCTTAGAAAAAAAGAAGAAGAAAAGGGAAAAGGAAAAAAGAAAGAAAAAAAAAAGTCAGAAAAGAAAAATATATAAATAAATTGTTTGATTGACTTAGTTATTTGGGTAAAGAGTGAGCCTCTAGTGTGACAAGGTAAGGAATTCCACAAAACTGAACTCCCTGTCGAAGGGGGTATGGAAGAAGGACACAGGAACCAAATAAAAGAGACCCCAGTGGCCAAAGCTGGAAAAATTTCTCGAAAAAAATAATACAATATTGATTTAACTCAAAGTATAAAATTAATATCCATGACCCATAGTGATATAAATAAATGAATGAGGAGAATAAACAAATTCCTCACAAAGGAGAATTGCAATTTATGTAGATACTTAACCCTCAGGAACGGAGCATAACTGCCCTTCCGTAAGTGTAGGCTGTACGTGGTGATTTCCTTCTTCAAACATAGCATGGTAAGGGTAGAGAATGGTGGGCAGATAAGCCTGAGGATCAAGGACCTTGTTAGTAGAGATGAGTCACATCAACTAATGTCACTTTGTCATGGTTTGAAGAGGGTAGCACTTTACCTCTGTGCTCTTCCTCCCGAAACTCAACCCCAGTTCATTGAGACAAATCCCAAGTGAAAAGAAGATTCTACAAAATCAGTAAATCAGTATTCATCAAAATTTCCAAGGTCATGAGAAGGGGAAACCTAGATGCTACCACAATTCAAAGGACCCTAAGAAGACAAAGCTAACTGTGAGTGGTGTCCTGGATGGGACCCTAGAACAGAACAAAGACACTAGGAAAAAACTATGGAAATCTCAAAAAAGTGTAGACTTTATTTATTACAATACATTGATGTTAGTTTATTAATTGTGACAAATGTAGCATACAGTACCAAGATAAGATGACAATAACAGAGAACCTGGGTGTGGCATATGTGAGAACTCACTGTGCTACATTATAATAATTCTGTAAACTTAAAACTGTTATTTATGATGTTTATTAAATAAAACAGCTTATTATTTTGAAAATTAAGATCAAATCATATCAAATGTGTAAACTTCCCAGAACTTCAAAACGCATCAATTGTATGAGGATAAAATAACTTACTAGTGTTTGAAAGGAAAATGGAGGGTTAAAGAGCTATCTTGACAAATAAAAGAAGGAAATATGACAAAATTTTTCAAAAATCAACCCATAAGTCCAATGTCTCTTCTCAGGTGAAGTCAGATTCCAAAGGATCTGTTTCTCCAGAAATGATCATTAAGGCCATTCACACCCTGCTCTTATGAATTGGCTCCCTCTTCTCACCTCCACTATGGATTTGAATGAATCTGAAGTCTGATGATCGTGGGCTTTAATCTAAAAGGCAGGTCCTAGGAAATGTAGGAAGATGATATAACACAAACATTACCTCTTAAATGTTGAAAGTCTTACATGTTGGCACTACTCGTTTAGAATTCATAATGCCCAGAGATCATTCAAATAATACAAATAACTTACCAATAAAATATTTGACTGGACCAGTACTTCAGGGAAAAGCGTCTTAGGTAATGGATACAAATATCTATTGCAATGCTTAATCCATTCATGGGGACGCATAACTTTCATGCCAAATTTCAACCAATTGCTTCTCATTTCATTCAGAATAACCATTCTTCCAATCATCATACTTATTCAAAGATGAACCACACAAATAATTTTATAAATGTCTCCAGATTTTTGATTTGCAGGAATGGTCAAATAGTAACTTCAATGTCCATGAGACAAATTAACTTCTAAATAGTAGTAGATGATATGGTTGTTTAACTTCCATTGTTTTTTGGAACTTCAAATGCATTGGGTTTTTTTTGAAGGGGAAGACTGGATAAGCTATATTGCCAATTTAACATCTTAAGAATAAGCTACACAATGCCTAGTGTTAGGAAACATGAAAAGTTTTAGGACTTTAAATGATGCTTGAGCACCAGTAAAAAATCAAAATCTCAGCAAAGGGGTTTACCTATATAATGACTAAAAGAGAGCTGAGTATTTAGGTTCACAAAAGAAATAGAAAACTCCCGAGTTTGCCCAGTGCTCTCTTGTAGCAAAAAAAAAAAAAAAAAAAAAAAAAACACAGAGAAATATCTTTTAAGGCAATAAAAGGAAGGTGTCTTCTAGTACAGACATATTTCAATTCTTATTGTTTTCTGAACCGACTGGATGATGCTGGATCATAATGGGGGTACTTTTGACAGTCTCTTATTTATGTGTCTCTGGGTGAGTTTGTGTATGAGTGTGGTGAGCACAGGTACCGCTCAAAACAGAGTAACCGCTGAGATTAATACGTTGAAATGAGTTTGTTTACTCCCTAATTGCATTGATTTCTAGATTCCTTTAAAATAACTTCAAGTTGTTCATTCAGCACTGAGAGCTTATTTACATAGGAAGCTAAATAAAAATGCAAAAAATGATTGCAAAAATAAGATTCCAGAGTAACAGTTTAACTCAGCTTTGTTTTTTCGGACCTCCCAACTTGAAAAGTTGTTGAATTGAATTCATATTAATTTGTTGTAGAAATATTTTAATAAATAAAGGTATTTGAGTATTTGGCCTTTCTGGTGCAAATATTTATTAGTGGAGTTGAAATTCACTTAAAACGAGATTAGAATATTTGCAGGACTTTACTTAAGATAATATATATTTGTAACCTATGCTTAAAATAATATTCTATGAAACTAAAATGCAAGGGAAATTGATTGGCTTTGGGATAGGTACACTTGGTTTTGATTTCAGAAATTCATATGAAAACTAATTCACTTAAGTATCTGATAAAGCCTGATGGGTCCCAATCAGAAAGTGCATCTGTCCCCACAGGTTAACTGACCATGACCATACAACAAATCTCATATAGATATTATCTGCTTCCAAGAAGCATATTTTTTGTAGCATTTATAACCATCACAATTTATTCATGTCTTTCTCTCTCTCTTTCTTCCTTCCTTCCTTCCTTCCTTCCTTCCTTCCTTCCTTCCTTTCTTCCTTTCTTCTTTTTTTTTTTTTTTTTTCTTTCTTTTTCTTTTTGGTACTGGAGATTGAACCCAGGGACACTTAACACTGAGCCAATCCCCAGCCCATTTTATTTTTATTTTGAGAAAGGGTCTTGCTAAATTCTTTAGCGCCTCACTAAGTTGTTGAGGCTGGCTTTGAACTTGTGATTCACCTGCCTCAGCCTTTGGAGCTGCTTGGGATTATAAGCATGCAGCACCATGCTGGGTAATTTCTTAATTATTCATGTCAAACTTGTTTTTCCTGTAGGCTTTATGCCTCCAGATGGCAAAGTTCTTTCATTATTTTATCTACAGTGCCTAACACAGAGTCTAGCATGTGGAAAATAATTAAGAACTAAATGAAAGACTGAGAGTTGTGAACACAAAATACATGCTGCCTTTACATTTTTTTTCTTATCAAAACACTGAACAATATTTCATCTCAAAAATGCATTTCCTAACCTGTCTTCCTGCTTCCAGATAGTTGTGGGGCTTCTTGGAATTTTCCCTGTGCTCCACTTTTGCCCACCAGTACTTGCTCTTGCTTCCAGTTGAGAACCTGAACAACTCTGCAGACTCTCCAGTGATACTGGTCATGAAAACCAGCTCTAGGCAAGATAAAACAGGAGAGATGGTGCCTAAGTCCCTGACAGGACCATGGTGCCCCAACCAGCAGGGAAGCACCTACTTTCAAACTTATTTAGAAAAATAGAAATATAAGCTTCCATCTTATTTAATCCACCATTCTTTCCCTGTCTCTGTTATTAGTAGCTCAATACAATTTTTATAACTGATTCAGATTATAATAGGTTCCTATTGTCAATAATTAGACATGCATAGCAGACAAGTTAATCCAGTTAACATGAGTATGTTGGAGTGTGTTATTTTCCCCGATACTGAAGATCCTTTTTCACTAAGTTAAATCAGGGGTTCTTAGTTGGAGGTGATCCCCTGCAACATCTGGCAATGTCTAGAGACATCTTTGTAATCACAGTTCAGGGGCAGGGTGTTTGCTAGTGACATGGAGGGCTAGATGTTGCTATGGTGCATAGGATGGACCCCTACCAGCCCCCCCACCCCCAAAAAAAAGAATAGAAAAAAAATCAGAACCAGAATGCTAATATAGCCAGAATTTATGAACTTTAGATAATCTTTTATTAATTAAATTGATAGCACAGCCCACATGACCATTAACACATTTTTTGGCACAGGGGTACTGGGAATTTAACTCAGGGTGCTCTACTATTGAGGTGCATTCCCAGTCCCTTTTATTTAATTTTTACTTCAGGACACTAACTTGCTGAGTCTGGCCTTGAACTTGTGATCCTCCTACCCTAGCCTTGGGATTTCAGGCTTGTGCCTTGGTACTGGCCTTGACCATCAACTCTAGAAGGATGTTGTTTGTTTTTATGTAAGCATACCAGTTGACTTTGCCTACACAGCAAATGATCATTTTTCCTCAAACCATAAAATAATGTTTACTAAATAAAGGTATGTTTTACTTTGTCTGATCAGATTGGTGGTGGGAAAGGGGGTTGCAGTACAGAAAGTCTAGACCTACTGAATTCCCATACATAAAAGAGTGATATGAAGAAACATAAGAAAGTGTGAAATCATGAAAACAGGCCCATGGTACAGACACAATAGTTAGGAAACCATGCTATGCAATGAACTGAAGAGGGTCATGCAGACCAAGGAATTTTTTACTAGAAATAAAGCCATGACTGAACTGGAATTGGAGACCCTGAAATAAGAACTCCAATATAAGATACAGGGTGAAGTTGGAACAGTTCCTTTAAGAAATATCACCTTTGATGTTTCCTCTTTGTTCTTTTGGATCCAACGACAGAAAGATGGAAATGAAGAAAGATGGAATGGAGGAAGGAAAAGAAGGGAAACAAAAGAGAAGAGGAGAGAGAGAGAGAAGGAAGGGAAAGGAAAGGAAGAAAGGAGGGAGGGAACAAATGAGGTTTTTTTTTTTTTTTTAAAGTTAAATTAAACTGATAACAAAATACACAAACCCACTTCAAGTGTGAAGTGACTCTATCCTTGTCAGTAAAGTAAAATTTTACCTGGCATCAAACAGTTAATATTTATAGGTAACTTTATAATCATTGCTATCAGCAGAAAAAATGCTATGTTAATCGGATTGCCATCACTTTAACCAAAGCCTGTGTTGTAAAGCTTGTAATTTTCTACTGTCATGCTCAGCCACTTTCAACACATTTAAATTAGAAAGGACTATGCTAATTTTGCTTCATAGCCAGGGTAATTGTTGTAAGACATAATTATCTTTTTTTTCCCCAGTTGTTTTATTCTCCAGTTTTGTTTAAATTCAGTCTCAGTTACCCATGTCCTTTTAAGACTGAGCCATCTCTAGCCCCCACCTTGCTGGAAAATTTCCTTTCATCTTTCTTAGCCATAAAGAGCTTAGATGTCCTTTTCCAATAGCCGGCTTTTCCTCTCTGATCTTCCTGAGGAAGAGTGTGTGAGTCTAAGTTGGGGAGTTAACTCTACATTTAATTAAAAAGGGCTGCCCTTTATTTTCCCTATATTAATGCTTAACATACCATAGAATTGACTTAAGAAAAAGTAGTAAAAGGATAATAATAGTTGAAACATTTGAAAAGAGATGTGGGGAGAAGGGAGTTTATTGCTGCTTTTAAATACCTAAAAGTCAAAAGAGATTTATTTAAGGTATACCACCAGTGAACTAAACTGGAACAAAATGAGTGGATTTGACAGCAAAGGAGGTCAGGTTCCAAATAAGAAAACAAAAACAAAAACAAAAACAAAACAGCTGCAGCTGGAGTGGGTTTGCCTATGGAGTTCAGCACAGGAAGTGTTAACTGCAAAGTTAGGGACACCTAAACTGAGAGGGAAGAGGGACCAGGCCAGCAAGCTCCTTTGTGTGAACCAAGATTTATCTCTAACAAGCTGTGTCAAAGTAAGGTTGATATTGATCACACAGCATCAAATATGGCCAAAAGAGGACAACAGACGCATGAAGGAATAAATACTATTTTACTGGCTGAGTGGGTATCTTCTGACGGCTTTAGCATGGGACATAGAAGAAAAGATGAATCTTTAAGTGCTCAATCATCTGAGAAACGTTGAATTCGCCTCTGTTTATCTGGTGTTCTGCTAATGATTCCTGGTGTCACTAGCCCAAGGCTTTCTAAGTTACCTGCCTCTTGGCAAATCCACATCCCCAGTAGTAAAAAGAGTGTCATTATGACATTGGTTTAAGGACGTGAGCAGATTGACTTATGGAGTGTCATATGCTTATCATTTTTGTTAATGTTCAATCCTCAGTCTTTGATTTCAGGCTTGAAATCAAAGCATGAGAAAAAGCATGAGTCAAAGCATGAGAAATCTCAGCTCAAGTACCAAATTCTCTATTTAGAGAGTCAGCACCAAAGGATGCCAGGGAACATGCCCACAATATTTATTACTGCTCAGAACTCCTGTTTCTCAGTGAGTCTTGCCCTTTTCATGCTATGCATCTGAATGCTGTGGGAGCTGGAGTTGGAGGAAGGAGACAAATGCAAAGACAGAGAGCCACTGAAGAGTCACAGAAATCTCAATTCCATCACTGTCTGGCTTTAGATGTGCTAACACCTGCTTGTTGTCTCAAGGTTTCAAGAGAGACCTGGATAAAAAAGGCACTCGGTTTAATCCAGATTTGAGTAGATTTTTGTCTTTTCAAAGCACATATAAAAAAAACTGTGTTCAAGTCTTTTCCACAATCCAAAATCATGTTCTTTACACGTATGCAGATGGCATGCACGTATGTACATTCATATGCATTTATACAATGCCATGTGTATAACTGGCTCACTCTTTAGACACTTTTGCTGGAGTTAGTATAATGTATTTTTTTAAAATTGAGACATTTTCTGGAATTCTTGAAATTAGTATTTTATGCCTGTGGATGTTGGCACATGTGACATAAGAAGGCAGACATGCAGGAAGGATAGACTTTAGACTGATAGACTTGCTTTTCTCAGGCTTTTGAATTCAAGGTCCTAGCCAAGCATTCTCCCTCCCCTGGTACACCTCAGTTTCTCTGCCTGTATAGTGGGGGTGGCTTTCTACCTCTCAAGGGTATGTTGAAGATTTATGAGATCACTTTTCTAAAGCATCTTGAACGTCTTGGGAAAAGGTACTATGAAAAATAAAGTATCATTATTCATTTTGTTCTGGGACAAGACCCTTGGGGGTCCTTTAAAAAGAACAAATAGAGTCATTTTTACTAGAGACAAGAGAGAAATGTTCTCATCTGAAATTCCAGATTCAGGGGAAAGCAAGGTTGCCAAAGATCTCTAGTTGAGGCTCATTCTTAAAACACTTCTTTTTTCATTCCACATATTTTCCCTTCTCTTGGCATCCTGGAATGTTATAATAACAACTCTGTAATTGTGTGTATGTGTGTGTGTGTGTGTGTGTGTGTGTGTGTGTGAGTGTGTACCTGTCTCAGGGTGGCAGGGAGATTAAACAGCTTTATAAGAAAATACAGGTACAGAAATTCATCCTGTTTCTCTGAATTACTATCAAACACACATTTGTGAGAGCTCTTCAAGTGACTTCGTTGATGGTTTCCTTGAAATTAAAAAAAGGAATTTTGCTTTGGATGGTTTAACTTCTCCTCTGTAAAAGGGGAAAATAGTTTAGATGGATCACTGGGCAATCATCATTATTGAATATATTTCTGTTCATGATAATGGACTAAAATTGGATGAAAATAAACATTTTCCCTCTATTTGTATGATTTTAGGGCATCAAGGATAAGCTATTTGGAAAGAAATACAGCTTTGAAAAGAAACAACTTTCATAGGATTTTTATTCCCAAATATTCTTATGTGCATCTCCTGCCCTAAAGAAACATCCAAAGGTTGAAGAAATGTTCTACAACATCACCTCTTTCCTGGGATCCTTCTTGGTGAAATGGTACATTCTCCCCAGCACCCCTGCCTTTTATTCACTATCTGACTGCTTAACTCTGAAGCCTCAATTGCAGCCAACTTTGACCTGAACTGAGAACGAGAAACATTAAGTGTTCTTTATATTTGACATTACAAGTACTATAGTGCCCCTTGGTTATTATCCAATCGTTTAATAGAAGCTTCAGTATTTGATTTACTTTTTTTTTTCTTAATATGTGTTGTTTTAGTTGTAGATGGACACAAAACCTTCACTTTTGTGTTGCTGAGGATCAAACTCAGTGCCTCACACATGGCTAGGCAAGCGTTCTACCGATGAGCCACTGCCCCAGTCCATGATTTTCTTTCTTAATTTAAAGAAACTTAATGCTAGATAGTTTGACAGTTCTGAACACTGAACTGCCCTGTTTACCCATAGGGCCCTCTGATCTCCAGCTTCCTTTTCACATGGACAGGAACCAAAGGAGGTGTTTTATAGTCTTTGAACTCTATATGGAGCATTATAGGATATTGACAGCAACAAATCTGGTTCCACCTTCGCATTCCTGTCCTGAGGAAGGAACTTGCCTGCAGAATTCACAGTTGCAGACTCAGGCCAGGGAGCAGCTGCCTTGTTGGATCTCTTGTCTTTTCTGTTTCCCAGGACATGCCAACCTTGCCTTCCTTTGTCTACTGAGCTCTCTTTTACCTCCAGCTGCATTAGACACTTGTAAGTGTTACGTATTTAGATACCCCACTCTTTTAAAACTGCAGAAGCTACAGAATAGAATCAACTTCAGAAATCATCTAATCCCTTGCTACTCAAAGTGTGGCCCATGCATCAACATTATCGGCATAACCTAGAAGGTTGTTAGAAATATTGACTCTACTCTTAGGTCCCATTCCACACCAAAAAAATTACTGTATGATTCTTTAAAGTTTCCAGGTAGTTCATAAGCACTTTACAGTTTGAGAAGCATTTACCTAATTCAACATATTCACTGATTTAAGTATTTTTTTAAAATAATATGCCATGTAAGTCAACGAACTGGAGATTTGGAAATTCTGGTTTATCAGAAAAAAAATTTCATACATCAGTTCCAATGTGATTCACAAGTGAACTTAGAATTGAGAACCATGGTTAGCTCTGAAGCAGTGGCTCTCAAGATCTTGTCTCCAGACCAACAAATCAGTATCACTTGTTAAAATGCAAATTCTCAGGCCATAGCTAGATGGGCCACATCTGAAGCTCTACAATTAGAGAACAACAATCTATGTTTTAACAAGTGCTCCAGGTTACCATATTGCAAATTCCGTAACCATAGATTTAAACAATAGAGATGCCCCACTCCTCACCCTGGAAAAATGGGACTTGGCCTATACTGTTTTATAACCGTTTTAATGTGTATTCATTTAAACGAAATGAAATGAAGTATTTCATTCCTCAGTTGAACTAGCCACATTTTAAGTTTTCAATAGCCACACATGACTAGTGTCTGCATGTGAAACAACATAGATGTGGAACATTTCCATCAGCAGAGAAATTTCTAGTGG
This sequence comes from Glaucomys volans, assembly GCA_020662805.1. Taxonomy (NCBI): domain Eukaryota; kingdom Metazoa; phylum Chordata; class Mammalia; order Rodentia; family Sciuridae; genus Glaucomys; species Glaucomys volans. The sequence continues at coordinate 87,901 of JAJEJO010001291.1, forward strand.
ACAGAGCTGATCTAGGCTTAGGATCAGAGGGAGACAAATATTAGCAATCATAAGCATAGCAAAAATACAATGACAAAAATAACAATTCACATAAAGTGGTTACTATGTGCTGGGTATTGAGCTAAAACATCAGTTGACCTCTCTCTAATGAACAGATTCCTAAAGATGAAACCGTCATCATGGCAGCTCCTTTTATCATGGGGCTAGACTCTACTGATCACCCCTTTGAGATCAGAACTCACTGGACACAGCGGCTCTCTTCTCTGGATTCTAGGAAGGCCTACAGGCTGCTTCCCCTATCACCTCTGAGACTTAAAACCAAACATTTACAAGTACTTTACCAAAATCCTAGGGGATGGGAAGTTCCATCCCACTCTAGAAACCTTGAAGGGATGATCCATTGTGCTTCTGGGACATAGCTTTACCAAACCCTCCAATTTTCATGATTACCCAGCATGCTTAACAAGCATGCTTGCTTTGAAGCACTGATGCTTCTCCAAGGAACAAAAGGTTGATGAGAAGGTCTCACTGAAGTGGTCCCTTCCATTATAAACAGAGGTCTATCTGAAAGGCAAATTCCAGTCTCCACCTGCTTGAAACCCCCAGGGAGCAGTGTTCCCACTTTCCAAAAATTAAGGCTTGGTCTTGATTATACTTTTTATATTTTACCTCCCACTAACCAATCATTCCATCTCTACTGAGACCCAGGTTCTCTCCCCTTCTCACAATGAGAAGTGAATAAGACCCAGAGAGAATGTGTTTATCAAGGTGGGGAAGGGTGTGGCAGCCCTGGGGCTCCCAGGAGAAACTTTATTGCTTCTGCTTGTGAGTATGAGTCATGCCCGGCCACATTTTCCATTTTCTATTGCCCACACCACCTTGCAATAACTTGTACTCTGCCTGTTTTTCTCTTTCCGCTTTGGCAGTTACTCAATATAATTACCTAGACAGAGCCCAATAAATAAAAGTCAGATTGCATTATTCTGTTTAAAATCATCAATTGACTTTTCGCATAACTAAAATAAAACCCAAAGTTCTCACAGTGGTCTTGAAGGGTATTCACTCTCTGTTCTCACTACTGTTCTGACTTTGTTCTTTACTCTCCTCACTAGCCTGTTTCCCTCCAGTCACTGGGTCTCCTTGTTCTCTCCAAACAGTTGATGAATCCCCCTGCCTTGGAACCCGTGCTTGTAGTTCCTGCTGCTAGGAAATCCCTTCCTCCAGATATCTGCATAGCTTATTTCCTCACATCCTCTCCACCTACCCATAGCTTCTTTCTTCACATCACTTGGATCAGTGAGGCCATTCCTTGATCCACTCAGGCAGCTGGTCTCCAGAGCCCCACTGAACCACCTCTTCTGTTATTCATTCTTTGATATTCCTCTTTCTTTTTATCTGAAGTTCTCTGACTTGATTTGACTAGCAGAATGCAGAAGGAGTTACACTTAATTACTTTGCAACTTCCATTTGATTTTCTCCTCACCCTTGCTCTGGTGGAAGGCACACACTAAATAATAAATCTAATAACTGAAGTGCACTGTACTGTAAGAAAGCTCAGGGAAACTGTATAGAGCCTGAGGAACAAAGAATAGTTACGTGGAGGCTGAGAGACACATGGCCAAACTCCAGCTGTTCTAGCCATCTCAGCTGAGGGCCCAGCAACTTGAATGAGGAAGCTCTGGTGAATAACCCATTTCGTCCTTCAGCTGATTCCAGTTCTGGTTTCTGAATGACCGTACCTGCATGAGAACTGTTGAGAACTGAGAACAATTGAGAACTGTGCAGTTGGGCTCAGCCAAACCATAGAATCATGAGAAATAATATTAAATACCATTCTAAGCCACTAGGGTTTATGGTGTTTCATTGAGCAATAATACATATCTGTAACAGGAGTCAATGTAAGTTATATCCATCTCTTGCCCCATGTACATAGTAATGCCCCAAATCTCCTTCCCACTCTTTATCTTTCTCCATAGCTCTCTTATTAGCATCTCGCTTACTGTGCATTTATACATTTGTTAATGACTCTCTACCCCACAGGAATAAAAGCTCAGGGTAAGTTAGAATTCTATCTTCTCAATAATCATTAAAATACTATATTCTAGTGCTGGGAATAGTGTTTTCTCCCCAAGTTTGTTTTTTTCTAAATGAAGCATGCCCACAAAAATAAGTGAATGAGACTATTTAAAATACTTTCACGGCCTTAGTACCCCCTCCTACATGGACAACATCTGGTGTGGCTGCCAATGCTTTTCTCTTCACCATTCCGTTGAAACAGACCTTCTGAGGGAAAGGCAACTGAAAGAAATGAGTCAGGAAAATTCTATGAGAGAAGGTCTAAATGTGACCTGAATGGAGATAGCTGTCAGAACCCAGTTGGACTCTGGTGAGGAGTTTCTGTCAGAGACCTGCAAGGTTCCTGCCTCTCCTCCACTTATTTCTGAAAGGACTTGCAGGTTCCTCTTCACTCCACAAACACTTGTGGAATATCTCCTCCTGATCAAGCAGTACAAATATAAAGATGGAAAAATAGTTTATTTTCACTTTCAGTGCAGGAGAATTAAGAAAGAGAAAAGTGAAGAGAATAAAGAAAATGCTTAAATTGAAAATAACCTTTGATATAAAATTTTAAAGATTATTTAAAAGTTTGTGGATATAGTAGTTGGTTTTTCAAAATAGTTCAAGCTATCGCTTCTCATTCCAACAGTAGTGAAGTTGGTTTTGTTTACTTTTTTCTGTGGGTACTTTTAGAGATTGGAGAAGCAGTCTCATGTCCATCCTGCAGTGGAAAAAAATTCAATTAAAAGTCTCTTGGTCCACTCTTGATATGGACCAAGAATAACGACTTAACTGGCTTGATGCAGATGCACCCATGAAAACCCATCATTATAATGATGTCAACAACATGCAAAATAACTACAGTTCTTCATTCTTCATGTTTGCCAATAGCATCCATGTGATCCTAGTCTTTAACTAGTTAGGAATGACCTGGCTACAGCTAATGCCAACTGCCTCCCACTTCCTGTTCTCCAGAACAGGAAATATCAGAATGCAATAACTCATGCACAGCTGCCAAGAAATGCAGTGCCACTCCCTACCCCTCATCCCTTCCTCACAGCTCCACACCCACGGAAGTTTTCCCACATCAATTACACCCTGAGTTAGAGAGCAGCTAGTGATCCAACAGGTGTTTTACCTCTTCCTAGGACTGAGAAGGTTTTATGAATAACGAAGTTTTGTATTTCTATCCCTCAGGTTCCTATGGGAATTAGTGGACCAAATCACCCATGAAATGGGAATGAATACAGTCTGAAGTTTTTCCTTCCCCCCATCCCAGAATGGAAACAGGTGGTTGTTCATCTACACTGGCCCCAACCTGCCCTGGTTCTGTGTTAACAATGCTGGACTCCTTGGCTGCTTGGATATTGTGGATTAGTGCACCATGTCTGAAGGGATCTGCCTGTGAGCTGGGAGCAGCCATGGACTGGGCTCTGGAGTCTCAAAGGGAAATTTACAACATGTGAGTCAATGCCCAGATGAGCTCTTAACAAGCAGTTGCAAATGCAAGATAAATGGCATGCTAGAGACACATTCTGGTGACGTACACCACCTTGACCTCTCTACTGCTTACTCTGAAGTTATTTTTCCATGCTGGGGTGCATCAAGGAGACCACCCATTGATTCATTTTACTTTCTTGAAATACTTATGATCCTTCATCCATGGGGTGGGTGGGGGAGAGGCTGTCCAGAGACACAGCAGAGGGATTTTCTTTTCTTAAAAGGGGAAGGTAATGATTATTTTTATTAACTTTGCATGGCTCTTGCTTCCCCTGGAGTTTTCTTCCGCATGTGGTGGAACAAGAAGGCTGGAGGGATTCTCTCCTGGTGCTGCTACCATGCCAGCTGGAGCTTCCTGCTTGCTTTTAACCTTAATGGGTTAACTTCATAAAACGGCAGCTCTTTATTCCAGCTTGAGATTTCCCATCATACTTTAGGACCAGCGAACCGTCCCTTCTTTGATGGCACCTTTTGGCTCCACAATAGAAGCCAATTTGTTAGACTTCTTTACAGGTCAGGGGCTGCGGGAGGATGTGGAGGGCGCAGCAGTGGGCACTGGAAAATGAAGTTGTATTCGCTTGGCAAATTATATGTCTGCTGCACTTTATGGGCCCTGATTTCCTTCCCTCTCCCTTCCTCTCCTTCTCTCCATCCCCTTCCCATTCTCCTGCCTTTTCTTTAAACTGAGGAAGCGTGTATATGAGATATCGTCACATATCCAGTTAATGTAGGTTAATAGATTGATTCCAGTGACACGGATCATAATGAACAGTAAATTGTTTTATCTCTTAAGTCTTATTTGGTCAGCCAGGAAAACATATGAGGTAATATGGCTTGGACTAAATGGACCGTATAATAGATCTCCTTCTAAAGAATAAGGACAGGGGTGACAGCGCCTCTTATGATTAATGAAAATAATAATGGTCCTGAAATTGAAATTTTTCTAATTTTTTTTCCCTTCTCCTCTCTTGACTGCCACCAAAAACTTCAGCCAAGGGATGATTTGTGTACAATAACTAGCTCTGATTTCTTCCTTGGCTAAGAATACACATTTAGGCAAGGGGGGGTGGGATTAGGAATGAGTTGGTTTATAGAATTCAAAATAGGCCACTTAGAGGGCTAGGGGAGTCTTTGTACTTTTTTTTTTTTTTCATAGAGTTCTGATGCAAAGATCTCACACACAGTGTGAGATTTGGGGTAAAATTCTTTGGCATCAGATATATTATGGGTCTATCAGATTATTTACCTAGATTGAAGCATGCTCTGTCTTTAGATTTATTTTTAAACCATGTCTTTTCCCACTTTCCATTTCCATTTTTCTTTGGGCACAGGTTTGTTTTGCTCCATATCTCATCAGGGCCTATGTCTTCTCACTGCTTTTCAGGAAAAGCAAATACTTGTCTCAATTTTTCACAGTAATACTTAGAAATTCTTTGGGAAGAAAAAAAAGGAGAAAAATATTTTGATTGTTTATCAATACAAAGGTATTGACACAATTGAGGTGGGAAATGACAGCAAGTTACCATGCATGTTCTGCACCAGAGGCTTGTTCTACCTACACATGATGGCAGACCATGGGATCATGATGCAGTTACAGAAGGATCCTATTCCTTGAGATATGATGGGAGAAAGGGATCAGGCCTTCAGCTTTCACCTGAGTAAGGACCATTACCTTCAAGTCATTTCTTCCACACCATGGACCACATATCATTTGGACAGCTGCCTGAGAAATGTGTTCAGGCAGCTGGGTGGAAGTGGTTCTCATAGCTGAGTCTACCCATCTTTCCCTCAGATTCTAGGCAAATCCTGTACAAACTGATTTCCCAAGAATTTAACCTGTAACAGTGTTAAGTAGCTATTTCTAGAAATTCTTTTTGGTGATATAGTCTATTTTGTTCAAGTTTTCCAAAGCAAAAAAAAAAAAAAACAATTGTGGAATCAGACAGCACCAATACCTAACCTTTGATCACAAGTCTTTCAGTAATCATTTGAGGAAAACATTTTCTTTGGCCAAATGTTTGTCATCTATGTAGAATACAATTAGGAAAGTAGCATTAATTCACTAAAGATGATTATTCAGTGTTATGTTGAAATCAAACTTCCTCTAAAGAACTTTCCAAATCAGTTCATTGATATTTTTGCTTTTCAACCAGTTATCATAGCAAGATATAAAACAAAAGATTCCACATATAAATAATTACCAAGTATGAAGTCTGTTTGGTACTTAAAAGAAAAACTAGTTTTTACTAAATTGATAATTAAAAAAAAGCAAATAGCAAAACAATATATGACATGATTCTCCTTTTATTTACAAGTTCATATATAATTAAAGATAAGATTATACATCACTTGTATGTTTACATATATGTACATATACTTATTTATGAAATTTGTTATAAAGTATAAATGGTCATATATTTAACTTTGCTAACCTTTGTTTTGAAAGTTAAACAAGGAAGAAATTATAAATTTTTTGATAATTTTTCTTTTTATCATGAGCAATCACTACTTTTACAATGAACTAGAAAATCATCTACAAGATGCAGATGTTCCTCTAGAAAAGTGAGATCTGTGAACAGTGTTTGGAAAGTGCTTATTCTTTTAGAACCATTTAGTAAATTCCCCTTCCAGGGCTTTTCATGATATTCAAAGATTGTCAAATAGCAAGGAGTGTTTCCTTGAAATAATGACACATTGTTACAAAATAAATTTGATTCAAACTTAAGGAATGAGAAAATCCATCAAGCATTCTATTGTGATATTTTTATATCTGTTGTTGCATGTTATCATGTCATTTTGTTTTTATAAGTATACTTGAGATTTTTATGCTTAACCCTTCACTTTCAAAAGTATTTTTATTAACTTGATTATTTTGTAGACAAAATATATACTATCTGAATTTGTGCACTTAGAATACTAAGTGTACTTAACAGAAAGAACTCTTGGACTAAAAGGAACACTTGGATGCTTTGTAGACTTTTTGAAATTGGAATAAATTCCTAATGGTCTGAAATGGTTATTCTTCAGTCTCTCCCAAACTGCAAGGAGCACTACCCTACTTGTGAAATCAAGTTGCAACCTGTATACTGGGAAGAAGTTTTGATTTGAAATCTTCAAACTGAAATTAGAATTCATAAATATTCTTAATTTTAAGTAGAGATGATAAAATTATTTATGATCCATGATGTTTAAAGACATTGAACATCTTTGGAACCATCTCATGCCAGAAATTATTATATGACACGGTGGAAAATGTCAGTAGGCATCAAAACTCCAAGTAGGTGAGCCATGGACTGTCTATCTTAGTTCATGCTTCCAGGTGTTATTAATAGAAGGTCCAGAGGAACCCAGATAACACTTAATCAACTGCAATGTCTTTCTTTCATCTTTTGGTTATCCAATCAATCCATTAATATTGGTTTTTAATTAAGCTCATATTTGTCAATATGAAGAAATCTCCCTTACACTTTCAATAATTTATTTGATGAATTTTTAAAAACCAGAGGAATGAACTAATGAACTTTGAGGAAGATATGAAAAAGTATGGATAGACATCATTGACCTCTTAAATTTGAGTGAAAACCTCAAGGATTCAACTTTTGCTGTGTACCTGCTTTCAAATTTGAAAATATTCTGTCACCATTTTCTTTTATTATTGACATTCCTTACATACTAGTCCGATATTTATTTTTAATCACCCAAAGTATATAGAAAAAATAGAAGTGAGATTTTATTTATAATGGCCATACATCTGTAAATATCCAGAGGTTTTGATTAGCTAATCTTTGTTACAAACATATACAAACATATGTATGCATTGATAAATGATGTTTAAGTAGAAAGAGGATAAAAGAAAGAAACAAAAACATGCATATACTGTAATTCCAATTTTGTTTAAAAAATACACATGGAATAAGAAATAGGAAAGATAGGAATCATGCCCAGTTTTTAGGATTAAGATACCACTTTAACAAAATGCATTTTTGCAAATTACAAAATTTTGACAGGGATGTATCATTTTATAATTAAAAGTAATAACAACTAATTGTTCCTATGTGCTAGGCACTATTTTCAATACTTACGAAGAATAATATGTTTAATTTTCATAACCACTCTTTGAGATAAATATTATTTTACCTCATTTTAGAAATAAGGAAATAGAGTGTCATAGATGTTGAGTAATTTTTTCAAGGTCTTATAGCGGTTACATGATGTAGCCAAGATTTGAACCCAGGCTATCTGGCTCCAAAGCTTAAGTTTTAGTACACTTTTTAAATAACATAGATTTATCCAAGCAGCATATTTATGATTATACAATTCTCTAAACTAATTGTTATTAGCCAGGAGGATAACATTAGCTCAGGCAAACCCAAGTATAAGACAATTTTGACCTTCTGCTTTCCTGTGAAAAGAGAGCATGCCATTAAAGACTGGGGTCTGGCAGCCATGTCCACATTACCAAATAAAGTGGGTGGTAGATCAATGTGGATGGACTGCTCCAGATGCCCAAAGGAAGCAATTTCTGATCTCATGTCATGAAATGAATTACAAAATTGTGGAATCTCTAGTTCAGTTCCAAATGTGGATATCCCTTGAAGACAGCAAACTGATTTAAATAGATTTGCTCTTAGGAGAGGACGTTGTTCAATGAGGAAAATTATATATGAAAGTAATCCCATGAGTATATTGATCCCTAGTTTTCTCTTGTTAGGTTCCTTTGGAACTCCAAAATTCTGAGTCTGAATATGTTCCCTCGCCCCCAAAATATGCCCTATCATCTAGGTTTCCAAGTGAATAGTACAGAACATATAGTTCATCTTCCATTTGTGTGGGTTCCTCATTTGAAGATTCAATGAATTATGGATTAAAAACTTGAGGAAAAAGAATTGAGCCTGTACTGAACATGTTCAGATTATTTTTCCTGCCATTGTTCTGAAACAATTCAGCATAACAAGTACTTGCCAAGAATTTACTTTTTATTAGTATTAGTAGTAGTAGTGATTTAAAATAAACAGGAGGTATGCATAGGTTATATGCAAATACCATGTACCATTTTATCTAAGGGTATCCTGGAATCCATCCCTATAGATATAGAGGGATGACTGTGGTTGCAAATTGTGCTCTTACCTGTTCCTCTGCCCAGTTTGGTGCATCTGTGCCCCTCCTCCTGAACCCTAAGTGTTTTAGGATAATTATCATGTCCTTTTGAACCAGTCTTGCTTCCTGACTACCCCAACCCAGAGAGGGTGAAAGACCAATGAATTTGGTCTGTTCTTTTGACTTTCACCCACAACAACTCAGTTCTTTCATCTGAGGCTACTTCATTCTGTCTAGCCTTATTTGTACTTTCTTCCAGATCTTTCCCATTTGTATATCTGGTCACTTTCCATCCTCTGGGAGAGAAAAAAGTAAATATTTTTTTTAAAAAAAAACTAATTATGCTTGATAAGTATAAACATAGTCTTCATCTGTATCAGGTAAAAAGAAAGCTATAAATTTTTAAATTAAACTCTCTTTTTAAAAAAAAAATAAAAACAGTGTCAACAAGCATTGAAGCTCTTATAATTACTCTGAAAAAACTGTCCAAAATCTCCTGAAAACTTTTCTCCTCCTTCTCTCATGCTACTTAATCTTTTCTAAGACTACCTATGCACTACCTATACGCACTACCTAAATATTTCTTATTTCATATGTGTTACCAATGCTGTAGAAGAATTGCTCAGAATTTCAACCATGTTTTAAGTTTTATTTTATTTTGAGCTTAACTGGGAGCTTGCATAGGATTTAAGCATTTTTTCCCTTGGAATTCTCTGTTCTAGATTTCTATGACACTGATGTATTCTTTACTTCTGGTAGAGAATGTATGTCTTTCCATATTTGCAGATTCACATGTGAAACTTGAGATTAGCCTTCGGGAGCCTTGTGTTAATTAAAAACGGGAAATCAATGGGCCTGTGAATCCACCTTTTCCTGAGGTTGATTAAAATCCAAGTAGAAATTAAGACCAAGTTAAACAGAAACAGAAAAAAAAAAAACCTTCATGGGTGGGAGAAATATATACAGTGTATATACAACTCTCTCTCAAGCACATACAAAATACATTTTTTTTATTGAAGAAAAAAGATATTAAAAAATCCAGTGACTGATTTTGCTTCTTGAACCAAATCAAATATTTTCTTGTCAGAGTGCTCATAACTGCAGCCTGCAGAGGTCACGGCCTTAACTTTCTCCTTCAGATGGTCTGTGAGTGGAATGTCCTTAGGATTAAGGCTCCTTTTGTTTTCCTTGGGAGGGTTTTGCTTACACTGGCAAGCGCCTGAGACGATCCAAGGTTCTCTAGACTCTGTTTATTAGATTTTTATCTTCTTATCGGAGCCCTCCTTCTTAAATCATGTCAGCATTTTACCCCTCTTCGGGGATTCCTGGTGTTTTATTGTCTACGAACTGCTTGGGGGGTGGTTGGACAGCGAGCTAGCCTAACAAATATAACATTTATATAATGGTAGGAATTGGGAGGATGCTGCCTTCTCTTATTATTCCCACACTCACAGAGACTTCCTCTCCTCCTGCCCCTGAGCCCCAGGGAATCCATCGCCAGCTCAGCCCTTGCTTATTTGTCAACAGGCTGACATGGCTTCTCTCTGGACAACCTGCTTTTCACTTGTTTTGAGTGGCTCTTTAAACCCACATGTACTTGCTTAAGCCATTTTCAATCATCCAGAGCGACCATGGACTGAGTGGCTGAGAGCTCTGAACCTAAGAATGTTCTTGGGTTTTATTCACAGATGTAAACTGGTTGGAGAGGGCCCATTCATGTGTCAGTCCTTTCTTTCCACATTGGGTTAAAATTAAAAAACAGCCTCATGCAAAAGTACCCCAAAATGGCGCTGCTTTAGATAAGGAAGGGATTTTATGGGACAGTGGAGAGAGAGGAAACTGGAAACCAGGAAACCAAAAGGAATTCTCACTGCTGGGAAAGTGAATCATGCCTGTTCATTGCTACCCACATGACTCATAATAGTACTATTTTTTTAACCATAGACTGAACATTCCAAGTCACATGTGCTTTTAAAAATATCTCCTAACCAATAAGGGTAGCTAAAGAAAAAATCTTGTTGGAGAAAAGATGCACATCTCTCCAGCCTGGCTGTAAAGTGCCTTAACTGTATTATTATCTATTGCTTTCAGAATTGGCCAAAATGGTAAAATAATTAGAATACAACAATTTCTAAAGAGACTTGAGGCTCAGAGGAGGTGGATTACATTGGCACACAAATTCACTTGGATATGAATTGATTTTTAGCTATTTCCCATACACTCACATGAGATGAGAATTTGATCTACAGTGGGAGAAATATAGTTATTAAAGAGCATTATTGTGCTTCCGAATGTTCATTCAGCCTTTCAAAAAATATTTATTGAGTGCTTACCTGCATGAGGCATTGTTTATCTTGGAATCCCCAATCTACCGGGACACTGGAACAATCGCAGTGTACACACAGTAGTCTGTGTACTCTGCCTTACTGAAATGTCCCTAGGAGCACAGGACTCTCTTTTCAGTGACAAATAGCTGGTTTGCTCCTAGCCTTTGTTAAGGTCTCAGGGTGTGTTCAGCATTCCATGGCAAGGAAGTATGAATTCTATGGAGAATCATATGGAGTCCCCCCCCCAGTGAATCTTGAATGGCAGGTTTTTTTGGTTTTTTGTTTTTTTTCCTTAACAGCATTTTCCCAACTTATTAAAGCAATAAGTTCCTGTGGAAAAGTGCTTAACATAACAGTTTCACGGCCAGCTTTCTATTCCAGGCGATAATATCACTGTGAAGGAAGAACACAAGGTTTGGAAATTTGGGACCAAATACTACCAACATGTTTTTTCAAGATAAAAATGAATACTGATGAAAGATGTTTGAAATTTTTATCATGGAGACTTATGCGCATTTTTCAACTGAGTTTCTGCTTGTTTTATTTTATTTTTCTAAGTTCTCTTATTACTACCACTCATTTTAGATTCTCACTCTCTTAACTAACCTATATTCAGACTTCATTTCTGGCAACTATTTAGATTCTCCTTATTTCTTGGACATCATCACATATTTCACCTTCCTCATGTGATTTCTTTTATCTTTCATAGAAAATAAAATTTTGAATAGAAGTCTGCTCTTCCCTAAAATATAAAACATACCTGTTAATGAAATATAATAAAAACACTTGGAGGGACTATGGATCTCATGAAGCCTAAGTTTCCAGAGCTTTCTGAAACTAGTGAAATTAGTTATCTTTTTGCTAGTACTACTTTAATTATTTCTTAAAGATGCTCTGGTTGAGCCGGGCGCGGTGGCACACGCCTGTAATCCCAGCACTTGGGAGGCTGAGGCAGGAGAATTGCGAGTTCAAAGCCAGCCTCAGCAACTTAGTGAGGCCCTAAGCAACTCAGTGAGACCCTGTCTCTAAATAAAATACAAAATAGGGCTGGGGATGTGGCTCAGTGGTGGAGTGCCCCTGGGTTCAATCCCCAGTACCAAAAAAAAAAAAAAAAAAGATGCTCTGGTTGACTCCCAGTCTTTGAGCTAGTCATCATTCATTTCAGCCAACATTTATTTATTAGCTACTATCTTGCAGAGCTAATATTGGGCTTTATAAGAAGGAGGAATTAGATGTAAGAACTATTTTTTATTATGAGCTCCAACTTGAGTTTCTTTGCCATTGGAATGTGAACAAATATTTACAAGGGTATAGTTAAGTGTAATGGACATCATCACATCACAATGGACAGAGTCTTCCATTGCCTGGAGAAGACTCAGTCAAACACAGGTTGGGTTCCACAGGACCTTGGAGAGGGACTAATATTTCAGGCAAGAGCAAGAGAAGAGGATAATTAGGAATCTCCCTGAGCACAGAAGAGTTTCTAAGAGGCCCCTAGGGATTGATTGGAGGTGACTTCAAGGTCAATATAGTGTTTGATTATGAAGGGCTCCTGTGCCATGCTAAGAGTTTTGTGATGTTGACCTTATCCCTATTTCCTATCCAATGAAAAGAAAGTTAATTTTCTGACTGAATCTGGTCAATTAGCCTTAGTAATATTTTTCTTATTAATTGCAAATATTTTGTTAATTTTTGATAGTACAACAGGAGACATGATCATATCTACTCTAACAGTGGCTTTTGTCAAACCATAGCTTTTCATCAATGTTATGAGAATAGAAGGGTTAAAATTCTCCTTCTACACCCTAGTACAGGGAGTCACATAACTCTGCTCCCTGACACAGAGGTTCTGGCCATTCCAAAATATTGTCTTTTTGGAACACTAATTTATTCCATGCACATAGGAATAAAACAAAAATATAAACAAACGAAAAAGGCAACATAGTCCACAGAGCCACAGATAGTCTTATTTTCTACTTTAGATTCTTGGACAGAATGTGATCTCCCTTTAGCAGGGCATATATAAGTAGGATCAGGGATGCATTTGTGTGTGAAGTTTTAAAAGTTATTTCTATAGCTATGTAAGAATATCTACTTAATCCTAAAAATTTCACTCACTTCCCACATCCTCCATAAAGAGAAACCTACTTAAAGTTATCAGCTATAGAACAATCCTTATACCAATTAGGAAATAAACTGGCACATAAATTTGTGTGTGTGTGACTAAAATCATTTTTGTCTTTATTTTATATGTCAAAATCATCCTCCTTTTAGATTATACATAAGCCCACACTCAAATTATTATCCCAGGGTTGAAAAATAAGATTTCATATTTTAGATGGCATTTAAGTAAATGTGAAGACAGAAGCAACTTTAAGATTCAGAAAACAATGCAGACTACTGAGCACCAGAGAGATGGGACTCCATGAAAACCAGCTTAGGACTTTCTCCTCAGCTTCCAATGGAGATGATCATTTAAATGTCAGATTTCACCCAGGCCTGAAAGTGCTTTGGTGATGTGAAGTTTTTCACGGATGCTACAAATGCAGCTAACTAGACAAAGTATTACAATTCTATGTGAGATTAAGAAACATTTTAAAATGTATAGAATGCTAGAATTATTTTAAAATTATAGAACATAAGTCAACTGTTCTTTTAGTTACTAAATTCAAGGATAACTTAAACATACTTTGTCCCTCAAGATTCGGCTGAATAACTTTTCATTACCAATGGGACATTTACACACTGTCAAATGGATTTTTGTGACTTTTCTGCCCAAATCTTCAGTCATATGTTTCTATTTTTCCTGCACAGATAATTTTGCAAACTTGGGTGAGATTTCTCAAAAATACAATCTTTTTGGAGAAAAGAGTAAGAAAATACAAATGTAGTAGCTAGTTGCATTAAGATTTATTTCAGTCCAAATTAAAATGTGAAGAAATTCCTGGTGCAGAATCCACTTAAAATTTTACATTTAGCTCATTTCCCAGTGATCGCATACTCCAGCTTCAAGTTAAATAATATATGTACCATATCCCCCGTATCTCCCTTCCCCCTCTTTCTCTTCCCCCCACCTCTCTATTTTTCCTTCCACCTCCATTTCACCTCTTTCCCAGTAACACCACATCTCCCACTGTCTCACATTGGTGCACACATAGACACACAAATACACAGATACACCACTCCTTCACACTCAGACACACATACATAAACCTCACACATACAGTACTCCTTCACACATACTTGCACACGCATGCACACACACACACACACACACACACACGGTCACACTCACATACCTTTTGATCTACTATTTATAATTTTCTCCATTGCTAAGAATTATGACTTGGTTATCACAAGTCCTGGTGCTGAGTAGGAACTCATGTTACAAAGGGAGAAATTAAAGTTTTTGTAGAAAAGTGGCCATCTATTCCTCATTCCTACCTTGCATGCTTGATGATTTCTCAAACATCAGTGAAAGTCAGTTCCACTTCAAAGCATACCTACAGAGAGATCGGTGCTAAGGACTCCTTCCCCTGGGCCTTGGAACTGAAGTGAGGCAACCTAAGGTTGAAAAGAGATGCTTTGTGGCCTAGGGATACAGCTCAGTTGGTGGAGTGCTTACCTCCCATCCACGAGGCCCTGGGTTCAATCCCCAGCACCACAAAGAAGAGAAAAACTCTACTTTGTGTACAACCAGTGAAACAATAGCTGTACTCCATTTGTGTTCAATGAATCAATAAGTAAATAAAAAAAAAGGGGAAAAAAAAAAAAAAAACTTCCCTGAGCAGAATTTGCTTTGTTCTGTTTTTTAAACTTTAAAAAACTTAGTTACTAAGTTAACTATAATTAGTTACTATGAGTATAAACTAGCACATACAAATTTTTGAATAAAGCAATTGACAATATACATCAAAAGCTCTTAAGAGGTAATGCCACCTGACACAGCAATTCAGGTTTTTAGATTATAGACCAAGGAAGTTATCTGAGGTAAAGAAATCAAGTTTTGTTTCCTTATAGTGATCATTATCATGTCTTTTATAGCTGCAAAACTTCATTATAAAAAAATCCAACAATAAGGAAATAGTAAATAAGAAGTATTCTCATAATGGAATGAATGGCCTTTAAATTTCTATTTATGAATTGTTTGCAGTAACAAGAAAAATGTATATGATAAAATTCTAAGAGTTGCAACAAAATTTAAAATTCTATATACAAATTGAACTCAATTGTAAAAAAATGGTCTAAATAATAAAAAATAAATTTAAAAGATTGATATCAAATACCGATTCATCTATAGATAATATGATTTTTTCTGATATGTTTAAGCATTTTCCAAATTGTTAACAATACAAATGTGATTTAACAATAAAAAATAAATTAAATAAGCATTATCCAAAACTATAATAGGATTGATTAGTTCTATTTATTTAGCTTTACTAGTTTGCATTTTTCCAGTGGTATTATTATTTAAATTGCCTTATAATTAGAGTGGAATTCTTGGAGACAATGCAGGTGCTCTGGATGCATTAAAACAGATCTCCTAGAGAAGTCTAGACAATAGAGGAAAATGCATCAAATATTATTTAAAACGTGTAAAATTCCTACTAAACCCAGTTTTTCAGAGTTAGTATCTAATTCATAGAAAATGTGAGATGTCTTTATTATTGTTTACAAATTTCAAACAATCTGGAATATTTCTGGTTACACCCAAAACTCTAATAGTAGAAAGTTAAAGTGAATTATTAAATTTATTTTCACATTTTTTATCAAATATGATGTATGAATATAGGTACTACAAAACAGAAGTTTTTCTCTTCCTCTTCAGTGGTAAGGGACACAAATATTTATTAAGTACCTACATTTCCAGAGACTGAGCCCAGAGTAAAGAGCTGAGCCTCTGGAATGACACAGAACTGGGTTTATTTCTCCACCCCAGCAGTGACCATGTGACTCTGGGCAAGGAGCACACCACATATTAGAGTCCTCATCTCCAAATGAGTATAGCAGTGGCAATGATTTTGTTTGTGTCAAACACGAACAAAAGAAGACATTTATGCAAAACCTTCTCACAAACACGTGGTGCATTCCTAAAAGTCACTTAAGGATACTGGAGGTGAGGGTACAGATAGGGAAGAAGAAACAGGGAGGTAAGGTCAGGCAGGCCTGATGCCAGACAGCACTGGAGTTATTGCCTCCAGGTTTTCCCTTAATACTGAACACTGGAGCACCACAATTGGATGAAGTGAAAGGGATATGCTCTTTTTTCTAGAATTTAGGACAGAGAGTTAAAACCTGCAAAAAATCATGTCCTAGGTCATGTTTCTAAAACCATGCCATGGTTTATAAAAGATACAGAGTGTGTTTAAGGCAGACTTCTCTGACTTCCTCAGTATTAGGAAGGGGAAAGATGCTGTCCCTGTCCCCTGTTTTGCCATGGAAGCCCCATGGCAAAACTAATCAGTGC
Source organism: Glaucomys volans (assembly GCA_020662805.1). NCBI lineage: Eukaryota > Metazoa > Chordata > Mammalia > Rodentia > Sciuridae > Glaucomys > Glaucomys volans. The sequence continues at coordinate 104,350 of JAJEJO010001291.1, forward strand.
TCTCCGCACCTCTTTCCCCTCCTCCCTCCCTCTAACCCCACCCATACAATGGTAAATTTTGATCTCCAACTACACAATGCCTATCCTCCTAGTTGCTCAGAATTGGCCCACCACATCCCAACAATGATGCTAACAGCAAAATCTGCACCAGCAACTTTGGTTTTGAAGACTCACCACAGAGAATGAATATGTTTAACAAATAGAGTAGAACAGCTTTATAATATTCGTTAGGGAGACCCTAACAGCTGCCTTATATGCTAGACGTATTACAGTATGGCCGTGTAATTATACTTCAAGGGACAAGATAGGATTCATTTTCCATCTAAAACCATGTAATGATGAGCTGTGTTAGCATACGGTTTTTCTGAATATGGGAAAATGCCACGCAGCACAGCTTTCTTGTTCTTGCATGCCATTAAAATGCTGTCAGTTTGTAACAACAGAATTGCAAAAAGCCCCTGATGTCATCAGACACTATGCTAGCGTCAGCCAAGGAATCTCTGACAATTTTGGCCATAATGGCCACAGTGTGTTCACTGCTATAGAATGACATGCTGTGGCTTATGGAATTTTCACTAATATAATCATATTGTTTGCTATGCATTAATACCCAGTGGATGAACAAAAGACCAAGTTTCTTTGCCAAATTCATTATCAACAATGAAAAAGTAGCCACTATTTTGAGATTATTACCAAAGTTGATTCTGCACAGCATGACATTAGTTCTTAAGATCTTTTTCAATCATATGACATTTCACCCAAGTAGAAATGCTCTGTATATTTTGCAAAGTTATGCTGCAATCATCATAAAGAGGAATTTGGGGGTCATTTAGAGAGTTGAACGTCAACGAAGGGAGTTTGTTTTGTAGACTTCGTTTAACAGCATTGTCGGGATAAATGGACTGAACAAATCATTTTTACAGCAGGATACTTATACCAAATTCCTAAACTATTTGAGATTGTCACATTGAATTTCTATGCTAAACAGCAAAGAACCAAACCAACCAGTCAGACTTCAATGACTTAGAAATTCTCCTTTTTCAATCCTCCAATCTTCAGTGGAGATTCGATCTCTTTCCACCTTAATGTGTTTTATATTTCTAAATGACATGATGAAGCACATTAATCACTCTGCCCCTGGTTTCAATCCACCAAAATTGGGGAGAAGAAATTCTGGTTTTAGTCTTTCTGTCTCACTTAAGGCTTTCTGCAAAGATCAACTGGCCCTCTCTTGAGAGTAACATTAGTACATGGATGAATATTTTGAACACATACATGCACACAAAAGGACACATTTGTAAAGAAACAGGCAGAAAAGTTATCTTTTCCCCATCCTTTATCAATTCTTTAATTTTGCCATTAAAAGTCTATGACATTTCATAATAAAAACAACTGCAGAGAATGGGGACACCTACAATAGCATAGCACTGTGTTTCAGTAATTCATCAAGGGTATGATTAATTCAACAGTGGCACTACCAAAAGAAAATGAGCAACAATTACCCTTTTATTGCAAATACAAATGGTTGTCCATCATCCTTATTAATTATTGTTATTATATTATAATAAGAATATTTGATGGGGATGGGATGGTTAGGCAATGAGCTGTATTTTTTTCCCTCCTTCAAATACAGCTGCTTTCTTTCTCTCATAGAAGTTGTCTCTACAAAACATTTGGCTACCTCTTTTGCATGAATGAATTTGCTTACAAGTACAAAATTTTTCTTTACCACAAATATAATACACAGATTTTGGTGGGAACACTATTGTATATTCTGTATTTCTGCACATTATCAGGACCCTTACTTGTGTGTACTCTGTTCCCTCATTCTAAAACACTTTTCCCTCTATCATCTGTCTTTCCTCTTTTTGACTAAACAACTCTTAGCTTCAAGTATCAGCTTCAATATTGCTTTTCTTTCTTTCCTGGGCTGCATTCATTTGCCCTACATAGTTTCATGGCATCATTCTTGTGGGCCTAAAGAGCAATTATAGTTTTTGTTTGTTTGTTTTTGGTACTCATAAAGAATTATTATCTTCCTTGGAAGGAAAAAGGTACAATCATGGTTCTCTTAGCACACATATGAGATCCTCTTGCTCTCCCTGTGTCCAGGACCTTTAGCTTCTTAATCCCATCTCAGTCAATACTGCAGAGACAGCTAATTTCTGGAGGAGGTCATCCAGCAACCTGGAGGCACAGGCCAATAGTCCTTCACTTCATACCTGTCTTCCCCAGCTTTCCCTACCAAGGCTGAAGCATGGGCAATCCAGAAAAGCAGAGGGATTCACATCTTGTATGGGAAAGAAATGGAAACCTGGAGCCAGAGAATAAAGGCTGCCTCCTCTCCACTCCAGAATGAACTTTCCTGAGACATAGATATTTCTATGATTTCATGGAAAGCAGTTCTTTGAGTTCGGTTTTAATAAATAACTGGCTAAGAAACCTTCATAAGGGCTGCTCATTTCCCCCATCTTTTTCTTCTTTTCCCTCACTTTTGTTTTCCTGGGATTATAATAAATAAGTGGGAGCGTGGGAGCACTCAGTTCTGAGAGCCCCAGGCTAAGATAGACAGAAAACAGGACAGAGTTGTTGAACAAGTAGTTATTGCTATGCTTTGAATGTTAAATGTCCCCCCAAATACTCAGAAGAATTGGTCCCCAGGTATTGTGCTGTTGGAGGGGGTGACAATTTTAGGAGATAGAGTCTAGTGGAAGGATATTAGGTCATTGAGGTGTGTGCCCTTGAAGATTTTGGGACTGTAGACCCTTCTCTCTCTCTGCTTCCTGGCTGCCATGAGGTGAATAGATTTCTTCCACCACACACTTCTGACCACAGTGTATTGATTTGCCACAGATCCAAAAGCAATGGGTCTAAGCAACCATGGACTGAAAACAATGAGCCAAAATAAATCTTTCCTTTTTCGAAGTTGATCATCTCAGTCATTTCTTCCACAGCAACAGAAAGCTGATTAACACAGTTATCACATTTATTAAACTGAATCAATAAGAACTTTTAAAATCAAATTGTCAAACACAACTTTTTAAATAACTTGTTGATTTAGTCTCATACACTCAGGAAAAAATGATTTGGTATTAGAGTTAGCTCATATAAAATTTATATTGCTACAACTAAATTTTAGGGTTGGGTAATTTTTGCCTAGTATGGACAAGCCCTTGGATTCTACCTTCAGAACAGCAAAATAAAAGAAAAAAAAGAAACCAAAAAAAATAAGTTTTAGTACTACATAGCTATAGATAATGTGTTTTTCACTTGGTAATATACAAAGGTATAATAGTTGGTAACTCAGACCTTCCTCCAACACCATCCTTAGCAAATCCCAAAGGGGAGAAATACAGCGTGAGAAAACCTGAGCTATACATCTTCAAGAGTGCTGAACAGAAAAGAATCACGGAGCAGGACAACTTACCTCCCCCACTAGCCAGTAGATCTTAGCCTGGAACTACCAGTCAGGATGATGATACCTATTTATTTCTGATCCCAAACTCCCCATACCATGGGGATACTTCAAAAAAATTATTGTCTATTCCAATTGAAAAAAAAATTATTGTCTATTCCAAGACTGAATTTACATAAGTTAAAATAATTTTAAAGTGTTAGATCAATAAGTGCAGAAAAGAAACAATCTAAATGAATATACAAAGGTAAAGAGATGCATACCAAAGAAGTTTAGTAGGGTACAAAGTCTATTCCAAATACTTAGTGTATTATCACACACACTTTATCGTAACAGATAGGATTTTTTTGTGTTCGTGGTGCCATGGATTGAACCCATGACCTGGCTATGTTAAAAATGTGCTCAAGCACTGAGATATACCATAGAAAGTTGTCTTTGTAAGAGGAAAATCAGCTCTGGTTTTTTTAGATATTTGGCAAGAATTTCAATATGCCACAACAAAGAACATGTATGTGTTACTCTATTAAATCTCAATTTTTGATCATTATTATTCACTCTCATACCCACTTCCAATCCATCATAGATTAACTAAACACCCTAAGCAAGAATTAGGGTCTAGATATTTGAGAGCAATAGAAAGATTTGTGTAAGAATCTACATCAAGATGGCAGAATAAGCATAAGTAAAAATGCTCCCTTCTATTTCAAACACATAACAATGCTAAACAAAATATTTTAACATAGAACATTCAAACCATAGCTGAACTAAACCCAAAAATGATGTTACAGTTTGTATCTGGAGTTTCCCCCAAAGGCTCATATGTTGAGTCTTAGTCCCCAACTTGTGTGCTATTGGAGGATAGCAGAAACTTCAGAAGGCAGGGCCTTGTTGGAAAAGGTGAGTTAATGGATGCATATCTTTGAAGGGTATATTTTGCCCCTGGACTCTCCCCCGCCGCTTTATCTCTCTCTGCTTCCCAGCTACCAGTAAGGTGAGTAGCCATTCTCTCCCCAACAGAATGTTATATCTCATTGCAGGCCCAGAAACAACAGAGCTAAGCAATCACGGACGGAAGCCTCTGAAAACTGAGCTATAATAAATCTTTCTTCATTTAAGTTGTTTCTCCCAGGTGTTCGGTCACAGCAATGAAAAACTGACTAATAGAGAAGGTTAATCTTCAAGAGTTAGAAACAAAGGGAAACTCACTCTTGAGAAGTACATGAGCCAGTAATGTTCAGTTGGGAAGTGGAGTACTTTAAATCTGGCACAAGTCATGGGATCTGGGGTTACAATGCCCAGGCAAGAAATACTGGATTTGAAATGATAGATTCCAAGGATATAAAGGAGTTAAAACTGAGCTTTTTCAGACAGTTAGAGCTGGGACTATAATACAGGTCCATAGTCTATGACAAGGTCTGGTTCAGAGATTTAGCCAGGATATAAATCACACATTTCAAACTATGATAGAAAAGAAGTACTGCAATGACATTGGAGCATTGAGTTTGTACTGTAGGAGCATACATGTTCTGAATTCAAACTATTTGTGAAGTGTGGATGTCCCAAGGTGAGATGGTAATTTAAAACTACGTTAAAGTTGGTAATGTAGGGATAAGGCAGAGATATACTCGGAACTGCAGAGAATCTCCATCATCTTACATAAAATAACCAGTAGAAGATGGGCTCACTTACAAGCATCAGAATTATAAAATCTGAGGAGGTGTGATGCCTTAGAAACTAGTCTTTAGATACCCCAAATGGGTGCATTGACTCCAGGAAACTAAAAACAAGGAATAGCAACCATAAAGGTTTTAATTATAATTGTATTTTAAAATATTTAAAGATATAATGGAAAGTCTGACATCCATAAAATAAGATTCAGTAATTATACAATTTAAAAATATGGTATATAAAAAATTAAGGAGAACTCTGTTAAAAATAATCTACTCATGATAGAAAATATTCTCAAAAGATTGTTGAAACAGTAGATGAGAAATCATAGGAAAGAAAATCAGGGAAATTGGGAGATAGAAAACTATCACATAGACATAGTGGTAGAATTTATGGACAAGAGAATTGGAAGATAGAAACAGGAGCTGGAATGTGTATCTTTGAGGAATCCTAGAGGTAGAAACTAAGGAGATTGGTGGAAAGTCAATATTCCAAGTGGAAAAATGATGATAAATATCAAAAAAGTGAAAGAAGTCAAGCAATTAAAAGTTTTGTCAAGTACTAATTGGGGAAAAGCTTAAGTATTTTGTATTAATGTCATAATACCACAAGAATGAAGAAAAAGGCTCATTACCCATAAGGCATGACAATCAGGTCAACAGCAGCAGACTTTGGACATATCCCTAATTGGGTTAATGTCATTAAGTATCAGATTTTAAAATATATATATATATATATATATATATATATATATATATGAAGTAAGCTTTATACAACAGGACTAAATTTGGAATTTAGAATTTTGTGGTCTTTTTTCAGTTCAGCACCTAATTGAGATCAGAAATGCCCAGTCTTGTTTCAGAGTTTATTTTTCCAGAGTGTGAAGTAAGAGGTTGGGAATCACAGATTCTGCCATTTGGTAGTTTCCTAGATGATTACCTTGATGTGTATCCTGCTCAGTTCACCCAGCCAGCCTCCCTGATCTTCCTCTACTTCATCTTCCTGATCTACTGCTTTCATGTTCACTAGGATATAAACATGCTCAAAGTGCTTCAGATTCTGCTGTGCCATTGCTCATGTCTAGCCCAGGTGAGAGAGATGAAACTTTGATAACCTAGAGCAGGTACTGGTCTTTAAATAATTTCCAAAGTGTTTGTGTTCCCCTCCCGTCATCATGCACCTGAGAAAGGCATTTAGCATTTCACCAGCAACACAGGTTATTCACACATTGGATTTCACGGTGCAGGCAGACTTGAGAGTCTAGTATCCCAGAGGTTGCTGATCATGGAAAGGATTAAATACACGCACACACACACACAGAAAAGAGTGCATGTAGTTAAAATTCATTCTAAACTGTTTCAAAACTTTGATGTGTGCAAAATTTTTATAAATGCTATGTTTGCATGATAATTATCCATACACACATGGATTTGTATACATATGTGATGCCTTCTCTTGAAGGCAGTTATGAATTTCACAGTCAAAACAATGTATTGGTTATATTCAAAATATCTTTATTTGTGTAAATAACATATTTTTTCAATTAATTTTCTAATTCTCATTTAATATCTCTTAAATTGAATCAAAAGATCCAGTTTGCTACATATCTTGTTACAGAAAAGTGATCATCTAAATTTCAGTATTACTGAAAAATGCATCTTGATTCAGAAATGACCCACATTTTCCTTCTTTTATATACTACAAACCTGCAACTTTAGTGGAAAAGGAGATTTCACAATGAAGAACTGTTGGTTAGCTTGTTGTAGAATGACAGACATTGTAATTTTTAAAAAAATCAAACTATAAAAAATTCCTAACTCAATAAATGAGGATGCTTTAAAATAATTATGTAAGACATTATTGCTGGGAATGTTTAAATTCTGATATATATTTTGGAAATCCATGAAGACTGAAGCACCCTATAATGTCACTCTAGAAAAGTCCAGCAAAAGCCAGTTGGATGCTCTGGCACCACTGATTAAGTAGCTGCTGCGAGTCTTACAACATCCAAACACGGACTTCTTAACCTACCTCAGAGTCCTAGGCTTGTTGTCTTCCAAACAGAATGTGTGAGAGAAAGTAGGAAAATCAGCCTTCTCAAAGACATGGTGGACTGTTGGGTTGTTTGTTTAAACTTGCTTTCTGGGATTAGCTCTATCTTACTTTGTGCGTTTTGGGCTGAAGGTTAGACAAGGGTCAAGTAGGAGATTTCAACACATCTGATAGAGGTTTGTTCTTTGAGAGACGAGGAAAGCTTTTCCCCAGTGGAGCTAATGCCCTCTTCTCAAACTCTTTGTACTATTTGTATGTGTAAGGAGGCTCAGGGCAGGATAGGGCAATTTTAAACCCCAGTGCACAAATCCATAACATTCATCATTATCTATCTTTGGGAACCATTCTACAGCCTCAAAGCTCCCTGTTCAAATATGGCCTCACATTAGCATTGGTCAGGTCATGCTATTTGGAGTTAGTGGATTAGAAACTGCATGAAGACTTTTTTTTTTTTTTTCAAAAAGAAATTAAATTATTGCAGCTATTTGTGAAAGTCAAACAAAAGAGTATTGTTAGATAGTCAAGTGTTATATTTACTTGCTATTCTTTTAAGGAAAATGTGTGCAATGATCTTAAATATTTTTTTTCACAGATGACTGCTCATTCTTTAAACATGTGACTATTTGTGGCAATAGATTCCAGTTTTGAGTACTTCAATAAATCCATATGATTGGTATTAAAAGTTCCACCTGTCTCAATAACATCACTGTTTTCACAACTATATTTAGTAGGGAGAGAGAAGAAAGTGGAAGAGAAATGGTAAAGAGAGAGAATGGTTGAGACCTTCAGTGTGCACCAGGAGCTACAGCCACACAAAAGCATCAGCTACCCCTGGATGGTCAAGAGCTGGGAGATGTTCTCTTGCCTGCATCTTCGAGCCTTTGCATCAATAGGTACCCCTTCCTCTGGATGTTAGATAGGAGACGTTTTCTGAATGTCCACTGCATATTTCTAATATGACATTTATCACTCTGTATTTAACCATTGTTTCTTTTTGTGCCTTCCTTGCTTGACTATGACTAACTTTAGTAGAATCTCTGTCATTCAACCCGCATTTCTAGACCTTGGTACAGTTCTGAGAATAGAGAATGTGTTTAATAAATATTTAACAAGTGAGTAAATGAGCACTCAAGTTGCAACTACTTGATGTAAAGAAAGACATCCACTGCCTCTCATCTCCATACACACATTCAGGGTCTATGTAAGTAAATTCCACATATTTGATTAGTGACACTGTCTTTTAGACACCATTCTTCTGTCCTTCAACTGTCTCATATAGAATGGTGCCCAGCCATGCTCTCCTAACTTGTCTGTAACTTCTTTTGAGTTATGCAAGACATCTGAAACTGCTGGCAATAAAATGTTTATGTGCTTCTTTCCACCCTTCATACCATAGCCATAAATGAGAGAGAAAACTATTTTAAAATTATGTAATAATATCATAAATAAGGTCAAATTGTATGCTGTGGACAAAACAGATAGTAAATAAAAAACAAGGTAGAAACCAAGGTTGTCCAAGATCCAATACTCAAAGAATATCAGACAAACAGGCTTCAATTATATGACACGTCAAATTGAACACAATTGTTCAATAATGGCATAATTAGATATTTTCTTTTGCAGCACTTTCTAATTAAATCCTGAAACTAACCACATTTTAAAATGATCCTCCGCCAACTCCCTCAGTGTGGAGACCTATGCTAGCAAACAGCTCAGAATATTCTTTATTCCCTGAAGACTATTTTATTTTAAAGTTCAAGAGACCACGTGTTAAACCATGCATCACGTTTTTCTTATTCACTGTGATTTTATTAGATAATTGTTATGGATTAACCATGTAATTAAAATTATAGTGATCACCTCATCCTATATCACAAGAGTTCCAGAAAAAATGACCCAAATGCAATATGAAACATGGTGGGTTTTTACTTTAGGATACCAGCACCTTCTTACCTTATTTTGCAGATCAATAAGATCCTTGCTGCTCATGCCACCTTTTTTTTTTTTTTTTTATCAGTGGTTTCCCATCTTTTCAAAGAGGATTAACCGTGTCCATGACATTGAACACAGATCTTTTCCTTGCTCTTGATTTTACTTTTAAATTTCACATTTTCTCTTCTCAGTGATTCTCCTTTTATTCCTAAATATCAAAATCAGAATTGAAGACAATTCATTTGCCCTTGGTATTTTAAATAACCTAGATGTTGCACTCACATTGAAGATCACAAACACCTTTTTTGGAGCCTCACTCTGGCCAAGACAGATACCAGTTCAGCTCCTCTCCCCACCCTGGAACATGTTTCTTGCCGCCCCTATTCATGCAAAACTGACCATCCTAATCTTCTCCTGTCCTCTGTTGCTTCTTGAGGCCTTCTCTAAACAAAACAAGCCCCACTGACATTTCCTAAGTCAGTATGGCAATTTTCCACAAAGTTTCCATTCAATAATGGGTAACATATTATATTCCATTGTTTATTCATTATTTAACTCTTGATAGCAGTGACTTGTCATGAGCTAGTAACATGGGTTGCAAATTCTTTCTGTAAAGGGCCAGATAGTAAATTTTCAAGATGTTTCAGACCCTATAGTCTCTGTAGCAACTACTGACCTTTGCTGTGAAAACAGTCATAGGCCATATGTAAATGAATGAAAACGAATCTGTTCCAATAAGACTTCATTTTGGGATGCTAAACTTTATATTTCATATAATTTTCATAGGATGCAAAATATCAATCTTCTCTTGAATTTTTCTTTTAACCATTTAAAAATGTAAACAATATTGTTGGTTCTCAGACTACAGAGAAACATACAGCAGGTTGGCATTGGCCCATGAGTGGTAATTTGCTGATCCCTGGATTATACCATTCTTGAAGGCAGAAACTGATTTTCTAACTGTGCATGTCTCCCACTGTAACTAGAAGTGCAACTCTCTTTTCTCGGTCCCCAGAAACGTCTTTTCTAGCCCAAGGCAAGAACCACTGATTTTGGCTGACCCCTTTGGGAACAGTCAGAGGACATGAAGAACTCTGAAAAAACTCCATATGGTAGAGGTTGATATTCCCAAGGAAGAGGGAAGCAAAACCTCAACTTCTCTCCAAACGGGGCAAAGCTTTCAGGATGTCTATATTCAAACACAGTATTTCTTTGAACTAAGTAGAAATCTCTGAAAGGGCAGAAGGCAGGCTCAGCACTGCAGATGCCATTTTGAATGCAAGCTTCATATGGTCTCCGTGGGAGTCTGTAAAACCCAGCGCTCTCCTCTGTGGGAGTTCTTCACTTTTAGCGTGATGGCTCTGTATTTAATTACACTGTATATTTTCTTCTTTAGTGCTGTGATACAGAAAGACAGAAATCCAGAGAGTGGAAGAGATAGGAGAGGGCTGCACTCCAGTCCTGCAGATAAGGAACACCCTCAACATCCAGACCACAAAGCACACTAAAAGACTCCCCCTCAACATTATTTATCTAGAATGTTCACTTTGAGTTATAGTACCAAAGGGGGGAAATACTCATTTAATGAAGAAAGAGTTTGGTCCAGTTTAAAAGCCATAATTTTGTATGCATGTCAGAAAAACACATAATCTGAACAATAAATTCACCCAGCCAGACTGAGGGCCCACTTGCCACTGGAATCTGTTTTTCTTTTTAACATAATGAGGCGACATCCCTTTCCTTGGAGAGGAGAGTTCAATAGTTTAATTTTTGTTAACTGAGATCCCTTGTACGAAGGTAAATTACATTGCCTTTTCTATTACTAGCTCTGTTAATTGTCAAGCAATCAGAGTTTATGCACTCATCCAAGACAGCGGAGAATTTCCCATAATGTTACAAAATAAAACCTGACAAAGCACAATAATCTTTAGTTTATTGATGTGCTACCAGGCTGTTGAAAGCATCAGATCAGTAATGTGCTTTGGTTAGGAAATTGGGGTCTAGGGAGAAATATTGGGAGTTAGAGAGAGAACATCAGGGCTTGCAGAAAAAATATATTAGGAGTTAAAAGGGGAAAAAGTGTTTGTGGTGGGATTTTAGATTTTATGAAAAAAAAACCCACTGTGATCTTGTATGGATTTTGAAGGAAAACACATCTGGGGTGGACAGATGAACTTTGGCTCCAGTGGTTGAAGGAGATTTATTTTTTTTTGTGGGGGGAGGTGCTACATAGCATCATATAAATAACACACACAAATACTAGATTTCCAAGAAAAACACACTGAAGAGATTCAATGCAGATAAGAAGAGTTACTACATCATGGTTTAATGAACAAATTAGGTGGTCAGGATGGCAAAGCCTTTTAGTTTTAAAAAGTTAAAAATGGGGATTCAATAAAATATTCCAAATGCTTTCCTACTCTCTTCCAAAATATCAACTTCCCAAGGTGAGGGAAAAAAGTTAATAACAAAAAAATGTGTTTTGAGCCTTCGAGATCTTTAAGAGCTGCAAAATTAATTTTTGAACGATGCTTTCCATCCCATCATGCTCTTTCCTATGAGGTTCTCCACTTCCCCCTGTCCTGTGTCTGATAAGGAATTCTGCCTTGGACTTGCCAGGCCAGACGTCCTTAGGACTTGAAATGCAAGCTACAGTGTCAAGTGCTGTGACCGCGATGCTGGCAGCAATGGTGCTGTGGTCTTAAATGTTTCTTTCTAAGTATTTGAGTATCTGAATTTTCATTTTAAAAGTTTGACTTTTGTATTCATATTGAATCTAGGAATTTAGAATGGAGCTGCCTTCCTAAATTGCTCCTTCAGATTGGGATTTTAAACTCCAAGAAACTGAACATTTTACTTGCTGACAGAGAGCTCATGTCAGCTCTCAATGAGCTTCATATTAATATTAAAGTCATACTCAAAACTTATTTTAGGAGTCAAAGGAGGGTCACATTTAAAAAAATCTCCAACATATGTAAGGGAAATGTTGATTAAACAACTCTTTATATACCCAAATACAGCCTAACTAAAGGCAAAAAATTATACATTTCTGGCTTGGAAGGTTGACATTTTGTTTTAAAAAAAATGGATTGATTGTAAGTGTGTGAATGTGTGCAGGAGGTAGGGGTGTGTGTGTGCAGGAGTGACTGCATTGGTGTGGGTGTGTGAGAGAGAGAGAGATTGAGATTCTCTACCTTGCAATAAAAGATGGCAAGGTGATAAATTAGGGCTCTCAACTGAAATTGATTACTTTGTGTTCCCATCCAGTTCATATGGCAGCCACACAGATGCTCCGAAACACCTTAATGACACATTGGAGAAAACTTCTCAAGTGGGCCCCTCGCAGTGTTCTTTCCTTCCCTCCCTCCTCCTTGGCTCCCAGAGTGAATGGCTGTGTATGCTGCATACATTAGGGAAAGCACCATGCAAACATTCCTCTGCTCCCTCTTGCACAGAGATGTCTTCATTTTATGTCTCAGGAATCCTTTAGACAATCCTAAGAGCCTAAATGCTAAAATGACAAATGTAAGTGATTTTGTCTTCTCAGTGCTTGGATCTATCTATCCCTAGCTCTCTGGAGAGGCGGCACATATAGCAGAAAGATGAAGCAGCACCGAGCCACCTAGAGGCAATCTTACCCAAGCCTGCCCAGCAAAGCAAAGCAAAGTTATGAAGCTTATTGCCATAATTGTGGATTAAATGAAACTGCCTAGTTTACTCACAAGGGATTGAAAGGGACAAGTTTCCAATACACATGAATTTAAGGAATACTGGACAAGATGAAACCTTTTCAATCAAGCCCTCAGTTTTAAACAATTTAGGACACCTCCTTATGGTCAAATCCCTGGTGGGATGTATTGATAACTGCTGAGATATAATCAATTCCATTCATTGTGGGAGCAGATGAAAATTTAAGAAATGTTGAAAATATTCAGAAATGTCTAAAGAACCTAGAATTTTCAATCAATATTAAATTCTCAGTTCCTATAAGAATTTTCACAGGTCCCAGAGAAATTTTAAAAATAACGTTTCACTGCTTGAAGATCCTAGGGCTTTGAAAGAAAACTCGGATTTCATTGTTCCTATAAGTCTGTAACTGACTCTACTGAGTTACAAAAATATTCTGAGTTATTCAAACATTGTTTTCCATAGATTTAAGGATCTGTATGTGTGTTTTGAATATATATAATATGTATATATATATAAAAATATATATGCTTAATAATTTAATTTTTTATGAACTACTTTTTGTGTCTACATAATCTTTATCTCATTTTCATTTGTGGGTCTTAACAACAGAGCAGTTGTCACAGAATGATGGTAATTTGATTAACTACAGTCCATATAGGACATTCTGGTGGCTGATAGAGGCAGGCAGTGGTTCAAGTGCTTTTAATACAGATCAAGCCCATTACTTACTACCCCAATAAGTCCAAAAACCCTGGCGCCTCTCCCACAGCGCTCTGCAGTCCAGAGCATGACTCCCTCTTTCAGTTTAAATCCTCTCATCCTTGGAAGCTTCCTTTCCTCTCCTGGCCCCTTCCCCAACTCTTACGAGCCATAGCTCCATCCCTTCCTCCTCAACTGATGTGAGGAACTCTCCCCACCATGTCCCTAAGTGTAAGACTAGGTGACACAAAGGCCAGAGTCTGCTGACACCACCCTGCATCAAGGCTGAGCGACAGTCACACCTTCTTCCTGCTACTACAAGCATAGTGTGGTATTTACCCCAGTAACATCCACACTAGCAAACTCTCTGGAAATTATTCTAAATAAAAAAAAAAAAAATTAAGCACATATTGTTGCAAAAACACTGGTTTTTGCAAAAACACTGGTTGCTGGCAAAGCAAAACTAGTCTTTTGCTAAGTTAAAAAGCCTGGATTGTTTTTCTACCCTCATTCCTCATCAATTAAAGAAATAACCACTTGTTTTAAATTTTTCAAAACTTCATTTGTACCTTTCTCCCCTTTTGTGAGGGTGGAGGTGAGTGTTGGATATGGAAGCCAGGGCCTTAGGCCTTCTGTGTAAGTGCCCTATCACTGAGCCACAATTTTAGCCTCCTGGCAAAGAACAAAGAAAAAAACAAAAAGAACAGTAAAGTTACATCCTTGTTAATGCAAACTAATAGAGATGATCTTGTTTAAAGGCCATACTTAAACAGGCAAACAAAAAAGTTTCCCCAAAAAAAAAAAAAAAAAAAATTTCCCAAAATATAAAACAACTTTGTCTAAGCTTCAATATCAAAGAAATTTGTTTGGCTTAACCAAAGTAACAGTTACATGGTTATTGCTGTCTATTTTTCCTTTCTTAAAATAGTCCCTCAGTATTATCTTAGTTGGTATTCTCAAGATAAAGGGACTAATACATTTCCTATTCAAAGATGAAATACTAGGAGCTCTAATGACTGGCCCAAACTGGGTGGTGACTAAGCCTGGCCAAGTACATTCAGACTATACAGTGCAAGAGGTATAGGGATGGGTAACTCAGCTGTGGTGTAACCAAGATTTGTGAGTTTTCCAATAGTACTCACTTTGCAAATGGCAGAACAAATAAAACTGTGAATTCTATAATGCAATTGCATAGAGTTATGTCCAGGTGATTCTGAGGATGCCTTTATATTTCTAAAATTCTATAGTTTGTTCCCTCTGAGGTTTAATATAAAGTTGACCCTTTAAACCCCTTGATGTAGCTCCTGCTACCACCAGAAAGCCCTAAGCCTCTGTCTCTCAGAATGTCACAGCTGCTAACAAAACAAACATTTGGAGAATTTTAAAGGAGGGTGGAAACAAGACTGATGAAAAGGAAGGTCCATATATTTGTGTCTTGCATCTCATTTTGATGATACAGACCATCTGTCATGCTTTGCCTAAGAGACCAACCATACTCTAAACAAATGGTTGCCAAACATTGCTTTTAGCAGCAAAATCTTCCCACAAATGAAATCTTATCTTGAGCTTCCTTTTTATAAATAGACAAATGCTTCTTCCCTCAATAAAGATGGCTCTTTGCTCCATTAGAGTGTCCCTTGAAAT
Source organism: Glaucomys volans (assembly GCA_020662805.1). Lineage (NCBI taxonomy): Eukaryota > Metazoa > Chordata > Mammalia > Rodentia > Sciuridae > Glaucomys > Glaucomys volans. The sequence goes on from JAJEJO010001291.1 coordinate 119,450, forward strand.
ACCTACTCATAGCCCTAGAACTCTGGAAAACCTAGTATGAAAAGAGAATTCTCTTAAGCATTCAAATTAGAAGCATGATGCCCTGAACAGAATCCTTTTCGCATACGTTATTGATGAGCTGATTCATTTCTTCACCTCATTCACTTACCTCGCCACATTTCTGTCCTTGAGCCCAACCCAAACCTTCTCTTTGTGTGTGTGTGTGTGTATTTGATTAAATATTCCTTCAGAACACTGAATGCCTTTCCTATGTAGTTCCTTTTACCTTCACCCTCATTCAACCTCCAAGAATACCCTTGCCCATCCAATGATAATTTAAGGAGTGACTTCATTGTGCCAGGTACTGTGAAACCTGAGGATTTGTATTCAGGAGCCAGGAGATTAAATTCCACTGTTCATAACTCTTCCAACTTTTCTTTCTACATAAACAAACCTTGGATTTTTCAGAGATATTTAACCAAATATTTTTTTCAGGAAGAAAAATGTTCATATCCATAGGAATCTTCAATTTAGTAGTACATGTACAATTTTTTTATAAGAGGGAAGTCACATTCAATTGTACTCAGGAAGTATAGGCAGACTTTGTAAAATAGTTGTTGCATTTCCTCATATTGAATAAAATAATAAATTATTTGAATAGTTCTATTATCTATCCTTGGCTGAAACATACAGTGCCTGTCCTATTTCTTCAAAAAGCTTGTTAATATGCAATCACCTAGTACAACTGCTAAGTTTTTAAAGGTCACCCATGTTTTATTCATAAAGGGTGGTTTTCTGGAAGGGAAAAAGGTTACAATGTCATGTAATACCAAATTCTGATGGAATCTTTGCTTTCCAAGATACGTTCTAATGGATTGGATGGGGAACAAGTGAGATTTAGGGACAGGGATGTGAATCGTTTCAGAGATATCAATAAAATGTCATTTAGAACCAGGAAAATTTTGAAAAGTAAGGGAGAAAAGGATAATTTTAGTGTTTTCTTTCTTTCTTTCTTTCTTTCTTTCTTTCTTTCTTTCTTTCTTTCTTTCTTTCTTTCTTTTTTTCCTTTTTCTAACTATGAAGTAAGTGTGGCAGCCTGCGTTACTGATAGAAATATTTGGTTGTCTTCTAAGGCCAGGTATCTGAGAGTAAATAGTTTCAAGCCCCCTAGAAGTTAAGCATGGGCATAGCACTAGTTCTGTCCAGTAAAATGTGAGTAGAAGTCATATATGTTGCCTTCAACGGCAGCTTTGCCTTGACAATGTTTGAGTCACACCAACCCCTTCTTCTGTTGGAGCAAATGGGAAGGAGAATATTCTAGACACATTGATTAGTGTCTGGGATCAGAGTTACTGCTTAAAGAACAATTGCTTCAGAAATTTTCCCAAATGCAAATTTGATTGGAATGATTTTGCAGGAGGAAGAGATGAACATTTGTTGTCACAAACATTTTGAGGTTGATAGTACCCTTCAACATTGGCTTTTTCTGATTTTCTGACTAATGTACTGAGGAAGATATATCTTTTACACATGTAAATGGAGTCTCTTCTTCCGTGGTTAAACTTTTTTTTTTTTTTTTTTGGCTAAACTTATTCACCAAAAGAGGAACTAAAATTTACCTAGTTTATTAACCCTTTTGTGGCTATTAATTCAATTTTTCAATGTCATAAAACTTTTCCAAAAATAGAGAAGAAAAATGATTCATATATGATTCCAGGTTCAAAGGCCCTTGTATAGTGTGTATGCTCTATTTTAAGAGGAATAATAGGAGCTGACTGTCATTCTTGGGTATTCTTATCCTTTCCATTACTTTGATCTGTTCTTCTATCTAGAAGTCAACAAAACTAGCACTTCTTTTTTTCACCTTGATTCACTGGCACTATATCTGTAATCACCAATGTTAGACACTTCAAGGTCATCTTCAGTTCATCCTTCTTCCTTAACACCAAAGACCAAAAGACTACCAGGAATTCTAGTGTTATCTTGATCTTTGTTCCAAACTCTGTACTCTTCTTTCTTGACTACCAGTTCAGCCCTTCATCTCTCACTCTCAACCTATCTTTCTCATTTTCATCTTTGAGTATTCCAACTTCAGTACTGGAATATTTCCTTCCATCCTGCTTTATTTGTGTCTCTTTAAATTTTTCTTTTTATCAGAAAAGAGATACATATTCTTTTGTTTCATAGAGAAAGTGAGACAGAGTGTGTGTGGTGCACTGGTTAAGAAGACAGGCCTTAAAGCCTACATATCTGGGTTTTCATATTGAGGTCTATATTTCTAGTACAATAGCTGTGTTCTCGTGACATACTCAGGATTTGGGAACTTCAGTTTAATTTTATTTATAGCTGTGGTCTAATCTTGGCAGTTCCATTTGCCATGTTTTTAGAAGTCTTCCAATAAAACCTAGTTATTTACAAAGGTTGTTGCATACATACACACATACAGACACACAGAGAGAAATGAGAAATTAGTCTCATTTGAGAATATGTGGAAATGAGAAATACAGAGAATTGTAGAAATACAGAAATTATCAACAATTAATAATTGTTAGGAGAAATGAGAAGGCTCATGCATTAGTTCTACCCACTTTCTGTTGGTTAAATCTAGTCAGGTAACTGCATGTAACACTAGCATAACACACAGTGTTTTATATTAGAAGAGGAAATGAGATTAATGGTTAAATCCTTGATCCAATTCTTAGCCATAAAACTATGGCTAAGAAAACCTCCCAAATTGTATGTACACACAGTTTTGTAATACTATAATAGAGGATCAAGTTAAAATAAGGTCTCCTGACACAATTTGAGTGAGATGGTACCTGAGTTTGGCTCTACCATTCTCCTTCCTACACATTTTGGCAGGTTGTCAATAAAAGAACCCCCAGTGGTTCTCACCTCCTGGCATTCAACCTCTTATGTAATCCCCTCCCTTCAAGTGAACGCTAGACTAGGGATTGCTTCTTATCACTCAAATATGATAAATGTGATAGAATTTCACTTCCATGATTAGGATTAAAGAAGCTGAAAACTTCCTTTTTGGTGGCACTCTTTTTGTTGCCCTCTGAATTTCTATGCTGAATAAAGTATGCTGCTTTATGGTAAAGACCCAGATGGAAAAGACTGAGGTATTCAGTCAAACAGCTCTCCAGGTACTGAACTCTGCTGGCACCCTGTGTTAGCTTAAAAGGTCTGCTCCCTTGAGGTGGGACTCAGATGACAATCTAGCCCCAGCTGATATTTCCATTGTAGTCTAGTGGCATAACTCAAAATTGAGGAATCAGTTAAACTAGGTGCCTAAGTATAGAAACTGTGAGATAATAAACGTGTGCTGCTTTAAGTTGTTAAATTTGTGGTAATTGGTTACACAGTAATAGATAGATAGCATATCATTCTAGTTAGTATTAACATTACTTAACATTTTGTGTATATACATATATATGTGTGTGCATATATACATCTGTATATATATGTGAGTACATACATATATGTAAGCATGGCTACAAATATGTATGTATACAAGTGCTTGTATCTATCTCCAGATTGAATTCAATTTAATGGTTTTTACAACCTATCCATAACTAATACAGAGAAATAGAAGTTTCTAGATTATCAGAGAGCACTCACTATTATACTGGAAAAAATGTAAGCCAGCTTGGATACGGAGAAACCCAGGTTTATGGGAAGAGAAAAGGAGACAAAACTTAGGTTAGAGAAAAAATGAAAGTTGTGAAGCCTGCAAATATTAGTAGGGCTTAGTTAGAAATGTGAAGCTGTGTCAAAGTTTAGGAGATATGTGAAATATTAGCAAAAACTCATAAAAGTGCTTATCTGTTTCCATTATGGCAACTTAAAACTGACCAGTTTTGGTAAACTTTTTTTTATAAACCTTTGTATATATTTTCATTCTATTTAGCCAAAGTAGCAGTCTATCAATTTGAATTTACAAGAACCAGATGCATTTTCTTCCCTCATCAATCCCCATTTTCCCTCCTTTTTCCCTAGCATGACATCATAGGCCAGGAGGTAAAACTTAAATTATAAGGAAATCATACAAGGTAAAACCTGCCAAATGAAGTAATAATAAAAAATACATGGGTTTAGGGGCTAAGTTTTTATTTGTTAATATTGCTGCTGTTATATTTTAAGAATAAATTGTAATAATGATTTAATTACACTTCTACCCAGAGGCTTTACACAAAGGATGTAATTTGAAAATGCAATAAATGGTTTAGATAGTGCATGTGTGTGTGTATAATGTACACTCATTATGTGTCTCTGAGTGAAAAGAACCAGTGAGGCTGGTGATTTGATGGTTGATACTCAAATGTTCAACTTCACTTCATTCCATAAGTTTTTTTCCCTCCCAGAAACCAGAGGATAGTGCAAAGCATAAGTAGTTTCAGGATTTTTCTTTCGATTTATTAATAAGAGAAAGAGCTGACAACTTAGCTGTTTTTGAGTTTAATACTAGAGTTGACCATCAAATTCACCCGTGTTTTCTTAACTCTTGCCCCCTGCAGATAACAAGAAGACCAATTTTCTCCAGAACATTAGATTCTGTGCAAAAAAAAAAAAAAAAAAGCTACCCTGAGGTGCCTTTGCGTACTTTTCTATATAAATGTCTTTGCACGTGTAAATTAAAAAGAGGAAGAAGGTACCAATCTACAAGTTTTCAAATGACTATATGCAGAATCCTTGCTTAATTAGCTTAGTCTCCAAATTAAAAATGCAATGTGTCCAATAGAAAGTTCATCAATATTGTCATACCATATGTGGATGAATTTACCCTAAGATGCATTTCTGAGCAGTTGGATGAGATATGCAGAGCTGGGGAGGATGGGACTTTGGATAGAGCAGGATAAAAAGAGTGATAATTTAGCAGTGGGGAATCCCATTCGATGTGCCCTGAGTGGGGGGGCGGGGGCAAGAAGCGGTCTGAAACAGACTTGAAGCACAAGGATAGGAAGAAGGGCTGTAAGTGGGGCCACAGATGCATGAATTTGCAGGTTGGCAACTCTAAAAGTAGTATTTGGGAAAAGAAACAAAGAGGAACGGAGGTCATGGTGTACAAATCAAACATCTTCAGGTTTTCAGATAGCATTTAATATAAAACATTGTCTTTTGAAATTCTGTGTGTATGCATGTGTCTGTGTGTAATCCTAAATTTCAAATGGTTCCTGCCTTGATCAATTATCTGATGTAAAATTCTTGAAAAGTTCTGTAAAACTTATCTTTTCATTTTGTTGGTACTCAAAGCATGCACTGTGCCCAACTCTGACTCCAAATATGTGGTTATTTTCAGGCTTTACAAATAAAGCTCCAGAAACAAAATTTCCTGACAATTTATTATGCCATTACCATTTTTTGTCATCTTTACCATGTTGTCCTCTGAAGTGCAGTCTCCACGAAACAATTTCTTCATCAAATACTAATGTGTTTATCTCTTGCAACTTCCCACCATAAAAGGTCACCAGATGAATCAGAGGATGCCAAGTTACATATAAATTCTGAATAAGCAGCGATTATCTCTTCAATATATATTCATGCCAGATATTTGCCACATTTACACATTACAGCTGAAAATATCCATGGCAAGTACCTATGGACTATCTCAAGAAATGAGAGGTCCAGAAACAGACCATGCATGTGACACAGGACCTATAGTCCCATTTGCCTCACTTACTCAGCAACTTTGGATATACCAAATATTTAAAAACGAATGTGCATTTGGGGGATGCTTGGGGTTAGTTTAGGCAATGGGGACAGCAAGACAAAGCAATGGCCCCACTGAAAAACTGTGCTTTCAGACTCTAAAAATACCATTTTCAAACATTACTCTGTGAATCAAAGAGATACTGCTTATTCTTAACAAAAGCGTAAAGTGGAGATGCAATATATGCAGAATATAAAAACCTAACTGCTGTGATTGAGAACAGAGACATGACTTGGGATATTTTGACTCCTTCAATGAAGACTGACTTTCTGCAGTGACCTGTGTGAAACATCCAGGGCTCCAAACCACACAACATACAGATCAGGGCTTTAACCTCTACCTTGACCGCCATGCTGCAAGCAGGAGAACACAGTGAAATGAGAAGGTGTGAGTCATTCTTCTGGGGGTGAACCTGTTTGGCCACTTTTTCTCTCAAACATTTAGGGAGTGCACTTCATCATGAATACCAACCATAAAAAGGTTCTTGTTTTGTTTTATTTTTATTGACTTTTCTCCCTGTTTGGCAATATCACAAATTCTTTGACGATTCAATAACTTACTGTATAGAATATTCCCATGCCCAGATTCGGTAAAAAAAAGTCCATCTGAGAACATCTTGGCAAAGAAGCAGTACCTGTTGGAAGATAAAATATCGGTATGAAATATCCTAATGTGGTTGGTCAGGTATGCAAATTCTCTAAGGTATGTGTTCTATGTGTATATTGCATTAAGAGAAAAGGTAACAAATGAGTCGTTGAGAGAGGTATTTTGTTTTGGCCAGGCTTCATTAGGGACAATTTTTCAACCTCACTTGGCTAAAGGCAAAACTAAAAGCCACTTAACTCAAAGATCTGCCTGTGTTTGTGTAGGTGTTTTATTATTACCACTTTATTCAAGCCTGAGAAACGTGACTCTGAATTGTAAGTGAATGAAGCAACTCTTTACCTTTTACAACTAGCAAGGTCCTTGGAGTTATTAAACCAGTGAAAAAACAGTTTGTTCCAGCATTTAGACTCAAACTGCGATTACTAAATAAATCTCAACATAAATAAGGTCCTAAATCTATGCATTCATTAGGACTGTTCTCCAGGAATGACATTTCTTTGGTCTTTCTTAAGAGAGCTTCTATTCTGCTCTTTCACTTGAGACTTTGGCACTATGAGAAAAATAGAGAGTTGAGTTGCTACCCTTCAAGCATCCCCTTTTAAAAGATGTGTGATTTGAATCAGGGATGCTGGGTTCAATCACCAGCACCAACCAAAAGAAAAAAAAAAAAAAAAGAAGTGAAGTGTGATTAAGGAACCTTCAGAAACATGTCAATCAAAGTAAAGGAATCAAAGAGCCAAAAGCACAGGATATTTTAGAAAGGAAGCATGTTACCAAACTATTTGCCTCTCTTCTGCATCATCACTTTTGCTATAGGTACACTTCAACCACAGAAGTTGAAAAGACCAAATTTCCTCATCCACACTCATCCCCAGGTCTCATAATCTTAAACCTGTCAAAGGTACATTTATTTTACTGAAAACTCAGTAAGTCAATGTCAGAACTTCTCTCTCCATTTTTACAAATGGAACCATACATCAACTTTCAATTATCAGGGAAATCTGGTAGGAGAGAAAAATTAACAGATTAATCCTGAATCTTAATTTGGCAGTTGGCTTCAGTCTTCTCTTGTTCACAATGATGCTCAGTGAGCAGTCAGAAGATCTAAAAAGTGATTGAACTGAGTAATAATGGTATTAATATTAATAGTATGACTTTATGGCTTTCAAACTGTTTTCACATTCATCATCTCATTTGTTTTACAGAAACTGTGATGGAGATAGAAAGTGTGTGCTTTATTTTTTAAGTATGAGGCAGGAAAATTTCAATCACTTGATGCTATGGTTTAAGTCTTGAATGTTCCTCAAATGCCCATGTGTTGAAGACCTTTTCCCCAGTTTGGTGCTTTGGGGAAGTGGTGGAAACTCTATGAGGTGGAGCCTAGTGGGAGGAAATTAGGTCATTGTTGGTGAGCCCTTGAAGGGTTCATTGGAAACTGAGAACATTTTGCCTCTCTCTTCTTCTCAGTCACCATGAGGTAAGCAGCTTCCTCACTATATGCTTCCATGATGACATGCTTCCTCACCAAAGGATGAAAAGAAATGGGGCCACTCAACCATGGATTGACACATGCCAGGCTGTGAGCCGAAGCAACCTTTTCTCTTTTGAGCTCATTGTCTCAGGTATTTTGTCACAGTGATGGAAAACTGCCTGACATACCTGCCTATATAATTGACTTGATTTTTCTCTCTTCACTATGTGATACCTAGGTACACAGCCACAATATCACTTTTTTGTGTGTACTCATATTGAATGAACTGACAATAAACTAAAGAACTGGGAATTTGGAAAAAGTAAACCTAGTTTTTAAGCAGGTATTTTTAAAGTTCCTCAAGATTCTCTCCTAAGATCCTGGGAACTCAATTTTCTGGATTTTCTAATCACTATCTGAATTTACTAAGCCCATCTTTCCTTTCCTATGTCTGTTTGTATATGAGAAGTCCTGGTCTATAGAACATTATAAGTTTTATATTGTTTGTAAGCTTTGTATTGTGAACAAGATGAAATATAAGACATCATTTCCAATGCAAAACAGGACAACAACAATATCATTCCAATAAAAGTTTCCCATTCACCTTATGCATTGTTCTACCATGTTCTGTTTTTTAATCCAGATTCAAACACATGATCTAGGAATTAAGTTCTCCAGAAAATCAAATGTCCTGCCTGAGGTCTTTACACTTCTTCCTACTGTGCATAAATAAGACATTTTTCAGGTATGGAACTATGAGTCACACACTAATTTGTCTTCTTATCAACTCCCTTGTCTCTTCCTGCTCAAGAATCCAAAAAACACTACTCTATTCCCGGGGTTTGGCAGAAGATGAGAAGCACAAAAAACTGAAATGGAAATATCAGTCAGACAATACTGCCTTTATTATATTTTCTTTCCTAAACAAATTATTCTGGCTTAAAGGGAAGAAGAAAAACTAACAAAAAACTCTGAATCTTTTTTGGTTTCAACATTTGCTTAGAGTCAAAATATCAGGCAGGGTTTAGGTGAAAAGTCTGTTAGTTCCCTTTATATTAACCACAAGTTCAGATCCTATCACATGATCATTTTCTGTTAGATTATCTCATGGAATATTTTCCCTTTTCAATTAAAAGGCACGAACAATAAGTCTGGTTTTCACTTTTAAATAGAGTTAAGCTTTAATTAGAAGGAACATGTAAATTAATATCATCAGAAATGCAAACAGCCAAACTCACCAATTTACACCTCAGGCATTTCCAACATACTAGAAATTGCAAGCATCTTGACACCTCTTACACCTCCCCGTTAAGAGACCATGTTCTGTACTTTCCACATCTTCTCTCTGTTCCCGAGTAAACCATCTTTCAATACTTAGTTTAGGCATCAACTTCTTTTGAAGTCCTCCCTACCTTCCTTGTGCACTCTCTTAGTCCTCAAAATCCTATGCACTTCCTTGGTGTTGTTTCATATTTTAAACAACAAACCTGCAAGGTGAACCTCATTTTGTCATTTCACACATAAGGAGTTGGTGTAAGACAGAAGAACCTGCCCAAGGTTACACAGTTGGTCCAGGATCTATTTATGGTTTGAATACAGAGCCCATCTGCAGACTGGGTTCACTGCCTCTTCCTGGGAAGGCAAGCTGGTTTATATTACATGAACCTGAAGAATTGGATGGGATTTTTGGTGGTGGCGTTGGGAAATGCCCACTGGGGAAATGTTCTAAGCTAAAATGCTTACTGACATGCTATAGGTTTCTGGGGAAGTTCAGTGAGACACTCCATGAAAAGAGGGGCCTATAATTGCTTCAGCATGGAAAACTTGACTACTTTTGGAGATTGCAACTTTCATGAGCCTACAGAAGACTTGGAGGAATCCTGTGAGAAAATAACTTATTATACCTTCTTTTGGCCATTGACTCCTAAACTTACTTGCTCTTGGAGTAGCCATAACATTCTTTAGAAATAATAATTGCTGAAGAACACAATTTGTGGATTTAATGTGGAGACATTGTATAGTGGTTTCCCCATCTGGAACCAACTAGGATCAACCCCTGAAAGAGAGTCTGGCCTCCTCTGAGAAGGAGCAGAGAAAACATTCACCCTATGATGAAAGCACATTCCCACTCCTCTGCCTAGCATTAGTTGTCAGATTGTTCCGATGTTCCTGTACATAGTTCCTGCCCAAGATTGTCACCTTGAACTCTGCTCTTTAACCCTACCAAGCTTTTTAGTGTGAGATACTCCACTCAGTAATCTTGTGTATATTAAAAGTAAAAGACAACAGTTTTCTTCATCAGAAATGAATGCAGTGATATCCCCTCCTTTGATTCAGTAACAACCATCTCTCCCTCCCACTGGAATGATCAGTGTAGTTTAATTCAAAATTCAGTTTTCTAAATACTACGAGAAAGCTATGCTTTTTCTGTGATGCTTTACCTCTCTGTAGGTTTGCTTTTGCTATATTTTAGATGGGTATTAGATCCCTGGCATACTTTAAGAACTATTAAAAAAATCATCATATCAAACTGAATATTTTAATTACTATGTGAATGTTGGCAAGCCTCTCGCTCGCCATATAGTACAACATCCTCTCAATGAGCATCTGTGGAAGGATTTTCTTCTCATTGCAGTATCTGAAAAGTCTCTCCCATTGGTTTAACCAAATGGCCTCTCATCTTAGAAGTCTCTGTATCTGATTGAATGCCCTACTTTGCTTTGATCATTGGGCAAGCAAACTTGAAGTCAGAAATTTTATTTGCTCCTAGCGACTTCACAACATTTTGAGAATGTTATGCACTGTTTGTTAATCTTCTGGTGACTTTCCTCTGTATGATCGTTGCTCCTTTATCAGGAGTCGCCCAATTGTTTTTATCCTGTACACACACATACACAGTACCCATACACAACCACATAAACACACACTTGTGTATAAATGTTCATGAGCAATCATAATTCCTCCATGGAATGGAGTTGAACCTCAATAAATGTAGGTATGTGGTGTGCCTCTGTGTGTGCACTATTTTGCTGTCTAGTACAATTCCTTATATATAGAAAGTACTAGATAAATACTTTCAAAATGATAACTCAGGAAATGAGATTTCTTGGAAACATCTATGTTAATTTCTCCAGCAACTTTATTATTGGAACTCTGTATTTTATCCACATCGGAAAATGTTTTCAAATGAGCATTTACTTTGTGAACACTCACCAAAGAAAGTTCAGAAAGATTCTGCTAATGGCTGCCAGGAGCACAGTGCGGAGGAGTCTGAGGCCGACTTTAGCCTCACAGGAAAAAGCAAGATTGATTAGTGCTGTCTGCAGTGAGTAGAGGAGGTGTGTGGGGGGGCGGGGGGTACATTTGTCACACAATTACCATTGCAATGTAACAGTGGTATTTAATCTCAAGAAACAACTTATTTTACTTTGCATCTAATTAATTGATGACACAAAAAGAAACCAATTTCTTCCACTTTAACACAGGTACATTTAGCCACCAAATAATCTTCAAATTGTCATTTGTTCCCCTAGTTATTCCTCCAATGGGTGTCAAATCAATGGAGGAAGTTGCCTTTAGCCTGGCATCATTTTAATTCTGTGAGCACATTAATCTTCTATTGCCCAAAAGGTTTAAAATATCACTAAAATGCCTTCCTGTGGATTCCCACATGTATTTTTCACACAAGGAAGATTGAAATCTATGTAAGCATGTTTCCGAACATGCTGGTATAAAAACAGGGATTAAATTTTACTCACCACACTTCTAACTAAATTTCACAGATGTTTTATGTGAATTAAGGATTGTAAAGCACTTAGAACAAAAGAGCAAGTGCAGTGATTACCTTAAACTCAGTTTTAATGCCAGACAAGTTATTGCATCTGTTACCAAATGGAATTTCAAATTAACAAATCTCTACAACCTGTTCATACCATTAAATGGAACTCTGGTATTTAAATGTCTAAATTGTAAAAATTTCAAGTGATAGGCATGAATTAATTTGTTTTGAGATTTAATACGTATGAAACTTCTATAGTGGAAGGAAAGTCATTTTGTAAGACAGATCATTTTATAGAGTCTCAGCCTGCCATGCAGTCTTTAACTAAATCATGCAACCCTTCTGGCTGATTTGAATATTTTGGTTCAGTGTCATAGAATAACACATCCACTGCTTTTCATATAAAGTTATTCTATTACCACCAAGAATTCATTAGAAAACTTTTTAAGAGCCTAAAAATCTTTGGAGTGGGAGGGAAATGGGGCATAGGTAAGTAGTAATCATTTTCCATGAATGGTTGTATTTCTGGATTTTCACCATTTTACATTATCCAAATATACCTCACATAGCTATATTCTCTAAAAGGTATAAAATGAAGTATATTGAGATGGATTAGACTAGTTAATGCATATGAACTGGCCTTTCACCCCAACAGTTGTAGACAAGTTCAATCTAAGAACTTAAATCACGGTTTGCTGTTCTAAGCCCTAGTGGACATCAATTCACATCATATAATTTGGCAGAGTTGGCCCAGAAATGAACTTGCCGTGGATCTGATCCTCCTAGTCATGGTTGGGGCAGCACAGGGAAAGAAAACCAGAGCACACATGTGCATACTCACAGTGCACACACACTCCAAAGTGCTGCAGCTCTCTGGAGTTTGAGAAAAAGATTGAAGGCCCCACTTTAAAGGGTTTTAGTTGAATTCATTGGTTACCAGTGAAAATCATATAAAATTCCATTGTTCTTCACTCTGCTCATCATTGATTTAGAGAGAATAACTCCAGTAAAGACTCAGAAACAATCTTTATTTATATCTAATTTAAGCCAACTGGATATCTAGCCTCTAAAACACGTAGAATTTTATGCATTTAGTCATAAACAATGTTTACCTGAGTTCCTCTGTAGCCTGGTTTTAAAAAAATTCATAAAGGAATAAAATTTCCCTAAATAACACATCTTTTAAAAAAACATGTATTTCTTATTGCAATTACAAGTTATACACTTTGTAAAATTATGTAAATATAAATTTGTATACATATATGTATGTGTGTATATTTCTTTTATTCATAACTAGCATACAGAACTACTTTTCTATGAGTTCCCAGTTTTTGCCCAAAAAGGAAATCATGGAGCACAGTCCCAGCGGTCAGAGTCAACAGTTAGTCCAGGACAGAGGTCCCCTGAGGAACCCCCTGCCAACTGAGTAGGCCAGGGCAGAGGGCAAGGGGTCAGTCAGCCAGTGCAGGAGGGCTGGTTTGAATCAGAAAGCTGTGAATGACATGGCAGAGGATAGAGTTCAGAGAAGCCTCTGTCACAGCAGCCCTCCTAGCGTGATGGAGCACTGCTCCGGGCCTTGGAGAATAAGATTGCTGTTAGTGAGTGTTTGTACATTTGGCAGTAAGAATATTATTCTACTGTTAATGCAATTTTCTTAATGCTTGGTGGCTGAAGTATACAGCACAACCTTTTCTTAAAGGTCACATATCCAAAAAGAAAGCAAAAAAAGTAATGCAATTTTCTAAAAACAAAATATTCTTTTGTTTAAAAAGAGTGCTATGTGAATTCATGCCAAGTCTGAAGTATTTTAGCTGAAACATTTATCAGTCTCTGGTTGGATGCAAAATTTAAGTTACTCATTTTTAAGCTCTAAATGCAGAATCCATTTGAATAGATGTTAGAGGCCTCTAAGGGAAACATCCACATCTAGTCGTTACAAGTCTCTGATTAGGATACATTACAGCCACTCCTAGCTGATTTTGCTCATTTAGACTCTGCTTAATCTGAACATTGCATTTTTTAGGGCATTTGAAAATATGCTCCTTTAAGTAAGTAACAAATAAATCAATACCAGGATATACATGTCTCATTAATAAAAGTATAAACTATTACATATAAGAAATACTGGCTACCTTCCTTAGCAATAACTTCCAAGATCGTCCTTAAATTTATAGGTGATGACTAAATGCTTTAAGAAGGGTGAAATAAAAAGTAATAAGTGATTTTCTAACTATGTAATTTTATGAAAAATCAAACCACACCCCATAGCAGTGGAAGTTAGCAAAAAAATATACAGCCCACCAATAGAATTATCAGAAAACTATGCATTTTGATGTGTAAAGAAGCCAACATAAATTGTTTGTTCATAAGCATTTTTCCATTATCTCTCTTTGCCTTCCCCACCCTGCTATTTTTTTCCCTTCAAACCTGAGCAAGATTTAAGCCATCTTTGTGTTATTAAGAGAAAGAATGAGAATTCGTAAAGATTATAAAGATTTACAAAGATCAATCATACATATCCTTTTTCCTTTAACACATGGTTACAAAGACTTTTTGCATCAAAGTCTCTGATAAATTCATTCTGATGAGAAAGTCAGAGAGTTGGACGTATTTATACCAGTCATGGGGAATGTGCATGTAGTTAAATAGGTCATTTCCAATTTTAACAATTCCACCCCCAATTTCATTCAGCATCTTTGACACAGAAACCCAGTTTAACTCCTCCTGGGAGGGGCAAAGCCCTGGAGCAGCAATCCCCGAGTGGGGCTGCGTGTCCCTGGGATACCTCCTGTACTTAAGGAGAGTCTCTTCATCGTGCCTGCTGCTCCCGGCAGATGTGCTGCTGGGACACCAGGGAAGGGAAAATTATTTAAAACATAAAAGGAAATTCACAAAATGTATTAACTGCTATGACTGAAGGAGACTAAAAAGACACCAATTGTTTTAAAAAACTTGAGTAACACCCTGGATTTGAGCTCCTATCTGTTCATTCGTTGCTGAGAACACTTAGCATGCTATCCATACATTTATTTCCTTTATAAATTTGACAGTGAATGTTTAAGCTACAGGATTTCTTTGTAAAACAATGAGTTTGTGGTTTGCAAGGATACCACTGGCCGTGTTCCTTCTCAATGGAGAAACCACATTCGAAACTGCTGCGGGAGGCAGGGATTGCATTCAGTTCCCTTTTCCCTGTGTTTAGAAAAAATGAGAGGCCCCAGAACCTCTTGCCAACTTTCACCAAGTTGCAATCTGAAGTCACCTTTAACTGCTTGCATAATTTGGTGAAACTACACAGTGAAAAAATAATGTAGGTAGTAAAAGCTTTGCAAGGAATAACAATGGTTACTGCTACAGAGGCGGATGGCAGAGTAAATTGGGTCATTGACCTCGAACCTCTGAAGGCCTGGGGTTAGATCTGGATTAAATCACGAGTGAAATGATCACAGAGGTTTTGCCTCAGAAATTAGCACTCAGGTTGATTCACTTTGACAGGAGAAGGCGAGGATGCCAGCGACTAAATTAAATAGAATTAGATTGTTATGCCTAAGTGGGGCATCTGTTAAGGATAAAGCTTTATTCTCATCCATCTTAACCTAATGAATACCCAAGTTGGATTTTTTTTTAATAATGCATGGTTTAAAAATAGTTTTGAGATGGCATAAAGGATATCAAGGCAGCAGAAGAGACTAAAAATGTGCAGTGGCTGCACTCATTTGACAAAAATAGTTTTGAAATTAATTACAGTTGAGTGCCAGTCCTTGAAACCTACTAGATACATCCATGTTTCATTCTTCTCTAAAATTTATTGAGGTTCTGTTTAAATATATATGGTTTCCCCCTTTATCAAACCTCTCTCTAGTATTTTGGAAAATATCTCCATTTGTCTGATGGGTATTGGATTTGTATGGGATCTAGTATCTTAAAAAGAAGATCTATTTTTAAAAAAGTAAATCATTACCTAATAATAGGTACTATTTATGTAGTAAATATTCCTAAAGTTCCAAAACCTGTGAAATATTTGGTGTTTATTGTTGCCTGCTTTTCAAAGAATAGCATAAGAAAATTTTAAGAGGCACAAAACAACAATGAAGACCTTTTATCAGATAGTTACAGCATCATTCTACTTTCAATTAATTCACTTCAAAAATTACACATTCTCTGTTCTTTATATAAGTACCACATTCACTTGACTTGGAATTCTTAAGTTTATTCAGTGAAAATTTCTCTTTCACCCCCGTTCCGTTTGTTCGTTTCCCGTTTTGTAACGTTTTTTGTTAACCTTTCTTAGCAATAACTTATGAGTTTCTCTTTAAATTTATATTTGATAACTAAATGTTTAGAAAGGGTGAAATAGAAATTATGTGATTTTTCTAACTTTGTAATTTTTTCTAGATATATTTTAATTCAGATAAAATAAATGCATGTATATATGTATATGCATATATGTTTATATGGTGGTAAATATACTATATATTGTTTTGCATGTAGCAATATATTTAAAGCTATTTCATATTAGTAATCAAAAACTTTCTGAATGCTTTTTTTTTATACATGTAATACTCCACCCTGTTTTGTTTCAATCTTTGAATATATAAGAAAGGAACTTTTGGTTTGGGATTATCATGTCTGAAATGGCTTTTTAAGATGCTCCAACTTTCTCTTTCTCCCTCTCTCTCTCTCTCTCACTCTCTCTCTGTCTTTCTCTCATAGACACACACACACACACACACACACACACACACCAGACCTTGGGTACCTGGTCTTAGGAAAATTAACACAAAGCCTGACCAAGGTAAGTAGGGGTCAAGAAACTTACCAAAAATTTGGTAACATAGAAAGTGGTGTCATGTTATGGGGAGGTTACTGAAGAGAGCCAGGCCAGTCTGCAGTTTAATTCCACCAGAAATGCTCAGGATTTAAGTCCTGAGGATTAAATACTGCAGGATTTAAGTCCATCCAGGTTGTAGATGAAACATGGTTCCTCTTGATAATAATTGTTAGTTATTGCTTAAATATCAGTGAGGATGATCCTTCACCTTGCTGCTAGTCAGATTTTCTAGGACAGTGACCATGATTCCAGGATTCTCCCACTAAGTTTGTTTCATTTTGTGCACTTGGATACAGAGAAAATAAGTAGGCCAGATGATTCCTGAAAATATTAGCTTTCTGTTACTGAAAGAAAATACCTGAGATAATCAACTTAAAGAAAAAAAGGTTTACTTTTGCCCACAGTTTTGGAAGTTTCAGTTCATGGATGGTTAACACTGTTGCTTTTAAGCCTGTGACACATGGCAGCAGTACCTAGTGAAGGAGGCTGCTCACCTCATGGTAGCCAGGAACTGAAAGAGAAAGGAAGAGGAAGATCTCACAGGGTCCTCATATCCCTCTCAAGTACACTCCCCCAATGACCCACCTTCTTTCCACTAGCCTTCCCCACCAAAAGAATCCACAAACTTAGATAGCACCACCAGCTGAAGATCAAGCCTTCAACACATGGGGGCCCTGCTGTCTGTGTCCCAGCTCCACAAAAGCAGATCTATTATTTTCCTATGTTGGAATGATTATGAATCTGCAACTTACTAGTCTTTATTAAAAGGAGAATATCATGATAAGTGAAATAAGCCAGTCCCAAAAAACCAAAGGCTGAATGTTTTCCCTGATAAGTGGATGATGATATATAATCAGGTTGGGGGGATGGGGGATGAGAGAAAAATGGAGGAACTTTAGATTACATAGAGGGAAATGAGAGGGGGAGGGAAAGGGGGTGTACATGTATGATTACATGAATGGTATGAATCTACATCATGCACAACCATAGAAATGAAAAGTTGTACCTCATTTGTGTACAATGAATCAAAATGCAGTCTGTAAAAATAAAAAAAAAACTCTGAATTTCAAATTCTCACTCTATAAAAAAAGACATTATAAATTCTTATTTCACATGAAGGAAGAAAGAAGGGAGAAGGGAGGGACAGAAGGAAGGGGGAAATATCCCATCATAGCTGATTTATATAGAGTAGATGCTCAACTAATCGCAGTTCACTTCTTCACTTTCTGAAGTGTTCAGCCATTTTGTTTGTCCCTTTCTGCTCTTTCATTTGAAAGCATGAATGATTATCCTAAGAAATTCCCAGGGACTCATGAAGTCCCCCAGTTACCTAAATTCAGCATTTAATAAGCTCAGATATGTTCTTAGAAGAGGAAAATGAACCAAGAGCCCCAATCTCAGAGGGAACCCCATTTTTAATAGTACCCATGGACCTCTTGATTATCTTACCACCACCCAAGGGACCCCCAAAGCTGGCACAACATTTTGTTTGTAGTACACAGTAACATTGAAACTCATAATCACCTACAGTGGAACATCTGCTTGCATAGTCTGTCTTCTATAAATTAAACTGTTATTGTCACATTGATTACAAACAAATATATAAGGAAGTCAGGAGATAGGAAATGTGATTCTCTGGGTCATCGTAGGTAAATTAAAATTTTCTGGTATCCAAAATGCATAAAGGTAATGTCTCCACCAATTTTTATTTTGAAAAATTTTCACATCTATGGAAGACCAAAAAGAATAAATCAATAAACAACTGCATACTCTGCAAATAGATCCACCAGTTGTTAACATTTTGCTGGGTCTTTTTAAAGGAAGTTGTAGATGTAGAACCTGGCACATGTGAACACTTCATCAGGCATTTCCAAGAGCAAGACAATCCTTCCACATCACCACATAGTTGGTCCGCCCAAGAAAGTTATTGATTGAAATTAAGTACATAGTAACTGCCATTTTAAACTGTATTTCTAAGTATACACATCCTAAGGCATTTTGCTGTCGGAGAACTCTGCTCTATTAACTCTAATGATTGGTGCTCAGAATCTATTTCTTAATAGAAATAAATGGGCAGGGAATTGAGAGGACAATACTGAATCTTTGGAGGTACACAACCTTGGATTTGAATCCTTGCTCTGCCTATGAACTTGACCCAATTTAACTCTAACTAGCCTCTATTTTCTAGTTGTAAAAAGGTAAAAGAACACCCAACTTTAGATTGTTATGAGAGTTCAAGAAACAAGAGATACAAGGAGTCTGATCAATCACTGATCCTCAATAAATATTGGTTTTCTATGTAGTCCATACCAAAAAACAATCACGAAAATAAACAAATTTAAAAAGGCACCTTAAAACTTTCAAAGAAAAAAAGTTTCTATTTAAATAAAAAAGATGAAAGCAAAAGCAGAACAAAACAGATAACAACAATAGTCAAAATACAATCTTCCTGAGGTTTCCAGTGGAACACAGAAAATAGAAAAAGGAGACCTGTGAGTTAGTTCTCCATGAGCTTCACTAGCTCAGCTTGTCTGAAATATAATGACAGTGACTCAGCCTGCTCTCCAGTTGGAGAATGGCTCCGAATTTCAGGAGCAAATACACAGATTGTTGTTCATCTTACTTAAGCAGTTTGTCTGAATTTAATAAAACATTAATAATGTCAACAGTGGTGGTATAAATGAGCAGGAAAAGCTGCCTTCTGCCCACTTCTATTTCAGTCTAAACCTTACTGGTCAACACAATGGGTTCCAGCATAGGAAAAGGGTTTTATTGATATTTCTGAAAAATCCCAGCTTGTTAGAACAGGTTAGGGCCACATTCTGAGGGAGTGACTGAAAAGGAGTGAGCATCAGAAAAGGGGTTTATGTACTTTTAGTGCATTTTAGGGACCAGATTCCACCTGAACTCTTCACACCCATGGTAAAGCGAAATCCTAGTTCCACACCTTGTGCACAAGGTATCATCTTACCTGTTTGTCAGATAAGCAAAGAAAGCTCAGAGAACTGAGGGCTTTTTACTTGTTATTGCTTGTGGAGTTTTTTTGTTTGTTTGGTCCGTTTTTGTTTGTTTTGCAGGCTTAAAGAATGAGGTTCATCTATAAAACTTTTGAAGTGATAGTTATTTATTTCTGTTCTCTTTTTTCATTTAAATACATTGCATTGATCAGTGAAGTACAAGATGGTATGTTTCTATTGAAAGAAGAACTAATGGAGGCTGATGTTAATGCCAAATATTGCTTCAGTTAAGCCCTCCATTAAAAATTTGTAAAGTTCCAACCTTATCCTCTCTCTGTGGCTGGTTATGTGACTTAAGAATTCTTCCCAGATAACTGTGATCTTGCTCTTTCCTATAACCTTCTATCTTGAAGAGAGAACTGAAATGTTAGCATGGTCTATAACCTTCTATCTTGAAGAGAGAACTGAAATGTTAGCATGGTTTAAGTAGATAATAGATGATATAGGTATTTTTCCCCTGCAGGACCACCAGAAAATTCAATATTTCTGAAAGTCAAAACAATGTTGCTATGACTCTCAATTAGTTTCCATTTCCATGCTGCCTCCAAACTTCCTGATTCCAGCTGGGATTGTGATCAAAAATGCAAAAACATATGTAGAAAAGTTATTCTTGTGGAACATCTGACCGGAAGCAGGAAATGCAAGATATCTCATGGGACTGCCTGTTATCAAAATATACTCAGTCCAGCATTACAAAGACAAGAGAAGTTTGTTTGTCAAACACCAGATAAAGAGAATCGTGGAGAATTCTGCTGTGGACACATCACTGGGAAATGGGAGGGACCAAAAATGCCCTTGATAGATTCTAGTCCCTGACCCACTGCGTTATCACTGTGTGACCTTGTAAAGTCCCCCTTGACCTCTGCATGCCTCATGGAACACATCTACAAAACAAATTTGAATAACTAATGTGCAACCTGGGGACTGAAGTTCATAAAACTATGTTATATGAAAGATTTGTGTTAAATAAGTAGACTTCAGCTGTTTCTGTCACAAAAATCTAGCTGTGTGAGATGATAGATATTTTAATCTGCTTCACTGTAATAATTTGCTATGTATATATATCCCATAACATCATGTTGTAAAAAATAAAATAAACACAATAAAATTTATTTTAAAGTATAATAACTTTAAAACACACATCCTTTAAAAGGTCTTTCAAATGAGAAAAGTCCTATCATTAGTACTCACTGGTAAACAGATTTATATTGAGTAGTAACTGATAAAGATTGACACAGTAACTTACTCCATTTCTATGCACAAAAGAAATATGACTGCTATTTGAATTTACAATCATGCATTTGTTTTTTCCTGGTAAGTCTTGTAAATATTTATTTAGGCTTTTCCAATAAAAGGAAATTTCACAAAAACATGTATTTTAATTTTAAAAGTGATTAAATTTTAATTTTTTTTTTTTTTTTTTTTAAGAAATAGAAGAGAAATGCCCTTTAAGAATTCTAGCCAGGTATTCTAAACTCATCCATCATGAAATCACTGGCACACAGCAGGCAACTGGAAAAAGGATACCTTTTAACCTCAACTGGCATAAATGTGTGTATTTATTTTTAAGAAGTGAAATATAAACAGACATGCTGAGAGCCAAGTGTTTTATGAATTAAAAAAAAAATCCTACACACACACACACACACACACACACACACACACAATACATATAAAACTTTCCCCAGTGGGCCACCGAGGATTTATGTGGATGTGAACTCTATTTACTGTTAGTATTAAGGAAATAGTGGCTTTTTAACAAGTTACTCATGCCTGGAAAAAATCCCAGTTTTGCAAGTTATCCAAGATTCTTTGCCAACTGTCCGTGGGAATCACTGGGATGGGAAAAGTTCAAATTTGTTTTAAAAGAACTTGCTTAATGGAAAATTAAAGAAAAAAAAAAAAAAGGTAGAAGAAAACCAGCAACCCACTGTGCTAATCTTTTGGTTAAATAAGAATAAAGTGTGACCTAAGTTGCCTTATTTTTCTTCAGTATTATTTTAAGTAAAAGACAAAATTTTTTTTTTCCATTTTTATGCTGTCTCATAAAAAGTCACATTTAGAACTTAGTTTCAGTTATCCGAGGACATGATGACTTGCTGGCTTTTTCCTCAGATTGTACCAAAAAAGGGGCTGGGACCCTTGGTCAGTGCCATTCAACCAGTTATCTTCCGTCAAGTTCTTACAGTTCTTTCCTGTTTTGTTTAAATAGCAACATCTAGTTACATTGCTGCTCTCAATTTCAAAGCTACAAAGGACTAAAGAATCCAACATTAAAAGTCGTGCTATTAACAATTTATTTATTTATTTATTTTTACCCTTTCTGGACTCTAAAGAGTGCCAGAGAGAGTGGTCAAATGCTTTTCTAGATTGACTCAGTTCACTTGCCATTTTGTTAATGTGGCTTTATTCACCTTTTCCAGATGTGGAAATAGAAACAGACAGTACTTTCCTGCTTTGCACAGAGAGTAAATAAGTGGCAAAGCTGGGATGGAAACCCAGGTGGGAGGTTCCAATGTCCTTGATTTTACCTCTTCAACTATGCTGGTTCTGAGAAAGAACATTACACACACACACACACACACACACACACACACTTTTAACCAAGAGATGTTGTTAGAACATATCACAAATTAATGTGATTCTAATTTGATATGACAGAACATACTTTTCATAAAACAGGGAATGGGAAAGTGGCTGCTTTGCTTTCCCATTTATGATAAAATAGATGTGAAAGTTACCTTGCAGCCATCTTTCCAATGGGCATGACTATTCTAGTTTTATTCTTCCGAAGGACACTTGTGCAGAAATGACAAATGTAGACAGATTTATATTAGGGACAATTCTTAACTAAGTAAACAAACAAACAAAACCCACTATGTTCCCCTAAATAAATCTAGAGAAAAATAGTTACTTTTCCTATCCAGAAAAGTAAGATAGAAAAAGAAATATCCCAAATATGTTCTACTTCAAAGAGATTGTTAAGAAAGCTAGTTCTCCTGGGTAGACATTTGATTAAAAAGAATTTTTCACTGTCTTAATATTTATATATTTAAAAAAGACTAGTTGAGCATGGTCTACAGATTCTGCCCATCAGTTATTTTTAGTATTCATATTCTTATGGAGAAATAGTGCTGCAGGGTCTTTTTTTAATTCCTGTGCATTTATATTCCTTGACTTTTTTCAGAATTTAATATCTAGGTGATTGCTTTTGCTTGGCACAATTGGGAAACACTGCCAGGCCAAGTCTAAATATTTTCACATACAACAACAACAACAAAATTATACTCTGCTAAGCTCTGTTGATTTATAGAGCTTCAAAAAAAAATGGGTTTCGGATCTGATTTTGCCATGTTGTAAACTAAGGAACCTTAATTTAAACTTTTTCTGACAGGAAGCTAATTTTTCATCTGAAATAAAGTATTTTAGTATTTTTCACATGCATAAAATAAAGCTTTAAAATTGCATTCAAGCTTGTATTATTTGTACTGTGACTTTTTAATACCTTGGTATGCAACATTAACATACAATATTTTCACTGGGTATAATCCCACTGGAATGACTAGAACAAAGTGTGTGCCAGTGATTCAAGCTGTAATTTTTATGATAAAAATACTTGTCAGCATTATTCTACATTATTCAGTTGAAATTTAGATATGCTTGAGAATTGAGGTTGAAACTTTAATTATAAAAGTAAGTTTAACTTTCTCATTAATATCAATGAGTTTGAGAACTATATAATTGATAAAAATAATGAGCATACTTTTTTATTTAAACCATAAAATTAACAATACTATCTTCATGAGTCATAGAAGAAGGTCTTCTCTGACTCAATCACTTTCCAGGTTGCTATTCAAGTATGAAAGATAAAGGAGGCAATCCAAATCAGATTTTGAAATATTGAATTATCCACTAAATCCTGTTGGATTGAATTGCTATCATCTGGACAAAAAAAATAGAATCTTTCTTTGCATAGTTTACCAAAATAAAGTTCAGAAATATCAAAAGTTAAATAAAACAAAGAAATGAATCATTAGTTTCACTTAATTGACATGTCACTCAACACAAAGTAAATCTTCAAATTAATGTTAGTTACAATTGACGTTAGTTGCTGTAAGGGTGAACCCTTTTTAGGCAGGACACCAATGGAAAGTGATTGATGGATTTTACTACATCAGAAAAAGCATGTTTTCAAACAAAAGATCACTATAAGATAATGTCAGGCAAATAAAACTTCATTGTAATATTCAAAATATTTGGCACAGTGAAAGATAATGTTCTTTATAAATAAAAATATAAGAATCAGTAAGAGAGTGACCAATACAAGTATAGAAAATTGGTCAGTACATTCAGTACATTTATGTGTGTAGATACAACTTTACAATTAAAAATCCAATTAAAATAATTGGTTACAATATTTTCTTTTTCTGATTGGTATGAATGAATGTGAAACAGTGTACATGGTGGTATAGTGTGCTATAGTCTCTTTCACACAACATCCTTCAATTAAGTTACTTCACTTTTGGAATGCATCCTGGGAGGGTGGGCGGTGAATATTCACCAAAGCATAGGTTCAAGTACCTTCGTTCCAATAATCTGGATAGGAGCAAAAATTTGAAAACAGAAAGATTTATAGAAATCTGTATTTATTTATAGAAATATTAGACTATTTGCAGAAAATATAAAATGTCATATAGTAAATTATCCAAACATCTAAAATAATGTCCCAAGGCATATTAAATGACATAAGAATGTACCCATGATAGGTGAAAGATCTACTTGAAGAGCAAAATGAATACATGATCTCACATGTGTTCTTATGAGTGTGTATAAGAAACAGTC
Source organism: Glaucomys volans (assembly GCA_020662805.1). Taxonomy (NCBI): domain Eukaryota; kingdom Metazoa; phylum Chordata; class Mammalia; order Rodentia; family Sciuridae; genus Glaucomys; species Glaucomys volans. The sequence goes on from JAJEJO010001291.1 coordinate 143,687, forward strand.
CCTCCCCTCACACCTGCAACTTGATGAGAAAGTTGAATAACTGAATTCTGTTACCTTCATTTCCGCATATCCTGTTTCTCCTCAATGAATCTTATATTGCCTTTGTGATTCTAGAAAAAGATTTCACCATTCTTACTTTATTGATACAGATCTTAAAACACCTTGTATTCTACTGTTTTCCAAAACAAATACCTGAAAACTGAAAACTCAGTTAAATGTAAAAAAGTTTAATTATAGTTTTTGCTCTTTATTAAAAAAAAGTGAGACTTTAATTCTACTCACTAATATATTCATGTCCTTACAGTAAAAGTCTTAATAAAAATTCTGTCATATGAATAATAATTGAGATGCATGAAGGTAAAAAGCCAAGAACCCACTGTTACCTCTCTTATTTCTCACCCCTGAGAAATTGTAACTCAGTGATATTCTTAATATTGGAAATGACATGTTGTGAAAACCCAGAGCAACAATTAAATTATCAACTACTATTTCCTTTATCTTTTTCTTTGGGGGGGGGGGGTCACAGTATTATTTTAACCAAGGGCAGTGGATCTTTTTTTATTTTGATTTTTTATTCTGTTCTTATTTTGTTGATGTACAAAGTAATTATGGTCCATTTGAAAAAAGATTATTTTACAACTGTGTGTGCTTGCAATTTTTTGTCCAGTGTAAATTTGAGAATTTGCTTCTCAAATTCTTCCTTCTTGCTTGAATTTATATCCATTGGAAGTCTGCTATTTTTCATTTCAGTTAGTTAAAAATCAGAATCTTTTAAGTTGCTCTATGACTGACTTGTTTTTTTTATGTGTATGTGTTCTTGCCTCATCGCTGTTCTTTTTCTTTGTTTAGTCTCTGACGCTTAGCCTTTTTGAAGAAGGAAATAAACTCAAGTAAGCATTGTGCTGCTGGAGAAGGTTTTAATTAATTGACTTAAATATTAATTTAGAAAATCAGAACAAAAATATTATTATTGCAGATACATAGGCAAAATATGCCTTTGAAAGCTTAACTTTTAATCACTAAGGCAGAAGAAAATTTTAAACTTAAATTAGGTCTTCAAAACTTTAGTGTAAATTTAATTATTTTAAACTAAATTTAATTTTATTATTTTTAATTAATTTATTTGCTTTTTCAGTGGTGCTGGGGATTAAACCCAGGATCTTGCACATGTTAGGCAAGCATTCTACCACTGAGCTACATCCCTAAACCTTCTTTTAAATTTTAATTCCAGACCATCTTTGAGTTCTAAAATTCTCACTTCCTCCTATAGCACAGGGACATTTTCTATCAAAAACTAAAACTTCATGCTTATGAAAAGTCATATTTTCAAACACAAAACCATTGAAGATCCCCTAATGTTATATTTGAAAAATGGAATACTTACCCAGCATGTTCACTGTGGTCACTGGACATTCTGCCTGAATGCTCCCTGATGAAATTGCACGTCATTTCCTGTCAGCTGGTCAGCACAGCCACATTTTCCATTTTACTGTCTGTGATTATATAACATGTTTTTCTGGAGAAGAATTTTAAATGAACCGTTAGCCTGTTAGTGATGCACAGGATAACCTGAAAACTTTCCCATTCTTCTTTCCTTTCAACCTCCCAGGTTCCCTTGTCTCGAAAACCATGGCCTCAATAGCGGAAACGTGAACACTCATCACAGTAGGTTTTTGCTTACTTAATTTTCACATTCGTTGTATTTCTAATTTTTTCATAATTTTAAAATTTCATGATACTCTTTTTCTCCATGTCTCTCTCTGATCACACCTGAGATGAACAATGAAGTTGCCAATGCCAGTTTCTCTAACTGTTCTTGTTTATTAAAAACAAAAAATAAAAAGATCACCAACTGAAAGAGCAAGTTGGGATAAATGTTAATATATTCTTTTAAAAGTGGGGTAACACCCATAAAGAATAAATGGCTTAAACCAACACTAAATCCTGAAACATATAGGATTGTTCAAAGCCTAGTGATTTCCACCTAAGGTTATCCCTCTTTCCATTAGAGAAGACAACATGGAGGTTAAGTGGTTTATACAAAAGTGATCAATGAATGGGATGCCTCATAGGGGTAGCAATGAAAGGATTCCTTCTGCAGAAATCGTAAGTAGCCCTGTTGTGTGGTCTTAAATAAATTTCACTATGGAGAAATCTCCCCATTGTTCTTCTAAGTGGAACCAGATTCAGATAAAACAACTATTTAATCTGAACAAGTTCATTGAGCGTGGCACTAATTATTGGTCTTCATTTTTCTCATAAACATATAAAACTTGCAGTTTATATTGACAACTGAATGGGGCTAAACTTCTTGGGAAAAGATGAAGAACAAAAATAGAATACAGCCTATCAAGCATCGTTTTTCGCCAGAGGGAAGCTGTTGCTTCCAAGTTCCTGGAGTGCATGCAAGTGCTTTTTGTACAAGTGCTCATGGTTTAGAGTTGTAATTGTGGGCTTCCAACCAAGGAATTTCTCCCCAACTCTGACTCAACCCTTTTATTGCTTTTGTCATGATTATTTTTTAAGAGGTGAACGATTATTCTCACCTATGCCCTGTTACTTAGAACTGTGTAATAACATTTCCATAAGACAAATTCATAGATAAGATCATCTGGCATTCTTTTTTCCACAATAAGATACATCAGACATTTTATTATTTGGAGTAAGACAAATTCCCCAAATAAACTCAATAGGGGAGAGGGGGAAAAAGAGCTCTCACACTCGGCAGATGCATTTGCAATGCATTATGATTAATATTGATATAATGCCTCTATAGATCCACTTGGCACCTGTTGAATCGTTGTACTCACCCATTAGCACTCCATTTAATACCAGAAGGCAGTTAATAAATTCTTCCTTCCTGTTCAGGAAATTGACTAAAAAGACACAAAATTAGCTTTTAAATTTTAAAGAATTAAGATCTGTATAGCTGACGTTTTCCTTTATACAGTTACCTAGAGACTGGATGTGCAAACTCATTCTTTGTACAGCTAGAACCTGTTAGATCGTCAGACTTCAGACTTTGCTTCTGAAAAACACAATATCTGTCCGTTCTCAGATCTTCTCTGCAGCAGTTCTCGGGAAAGATGCAGGCTTGGATGATTGTCTAGGCCTCAGGCCTCAGAGGCCAGAGAGGTCAGGCTTTTGTGCTGGGATGTTGCCCGAATTTCTTTACTTCCTTTGTCTGATAAAAGATAGTAATGGCTTTTTGCACCATCTACACTCCACCCCCAACTGTATGCACAAAGGCATGCCATCCCAAAAGGAGATGAACCAAAGGAGGACATCTTTATGGCTTCCATGGAGATTTTATATGGCTATTTTAAATTTAAGAAACAAAAAGTCAAATTGTCCAAAAAATACAATGCAAGGTTTTTGATTCCTTGCAACAAAGCTGCAATGAAAGATAAATGCATATAACAGAAGTCAAGTAGAAAAATAGAGCCTCTGAGTTGATAGCGTCCCTACATAGAAAGAGTTATGAAGTTTTATAAAATATAAGGTCCACGTAAATCTTTTGAATTGGTGTTATAGATACCAAAAGGAAAAAAAAACTGTTATAATCTAGAAGGACAATGTTAGGACAGTAGTGGGTTTTTTTATTTGTGTGTTGTTGAATAGACTATGTATCTGTTTACAACATTTGCTTAGTTAACAAGAAAAGAGAAATATTTATCTTTTTTTGTGTGTTTTCACAGATGTGTCTCTATGATTCCATCCTTCCTCAAACTTTGTCAGAGAATGCATTTGATCAGAAAATCCTAAAGAATTCATCATTTTGTTTCTCTTGTATCAAAGGTTTCATCCTCCTCCTCCTGTTTCCTCTAATGATAGTAAAAAAATCTACAAAACCCCACCAGCATCTACTTTAGAAGAGGAGAATTTATATCTCCCTAACAAGATGCCCCATTATCTCTGAGATGCCCATAAATTGCGAGGGCACCATGGAGAAGATGGACAGGTGTTTATATTAAGTGCCCCTCAAGGCAGCCCTTGCCCACCCATCAGGTGTACAGTTGGCTTTTGAAAACAATTCCATATAGAGAAAAATAAATGTAGAGTGTGGGCAAAGAGAATAAACATACATATATTTTTGCACTTTAGCTCTATCTATTTCTCCTGTACACTATTTTTTAAAGTCTCATAATGGAGAAGCAATTCACTTTGGGGACTTGCTCCTAAGAATGATTAACTATTGCCTTTATCACTCTTAGGATGCTTTCTTTCACATCAAAGTGGTATATATGTAAGAAACTCATATTTAGCAGGGATAATACTCTTTTTCAAATATTTAAGAGTAATCAGTTATGATTGTCTTAAATCCTTGGCTTCAGGGCATTAAACAGTGTTCCAGCACGCAGTCATTCCTTGTATCTTATTTCCTTGGTTTGGTTTTTTAATTCCATTCTTCCAAGTTGACTTCTTTATAGGGTAATCAGAAATGCTATTTTCCAAAAGCTGGAGTGAGTTATCAATCCTCCAGTAAGCACATAATTAAAAGAATTTTCCTGAAGGTTCTGGAGAAACTTACCAAGGAACTTGCCATTGGGCCGAATTCTCCAGGTAATTATCACCTGAGCAGGAAAGGACGTCGGTGGAGTGCACACAGATCCTCTGGAGGGTCCTGCTGAGGACAGTGCTGAGCGCTGAGCAGTGCCACAGGCACACTGCATTTGCCATTAGCATTGAGCCCTCTGTAGACTTTCTGATTCCTTAAAATAAACATCGCGTCCAGGACTGAAGCATAGCCTTACACTGGTCCTAACTGCAGCCAGGGAGTTGTCAGATGATGCATACCATGCCATTTAAAGGAAATTCTTGTCTCCTCTTGGGCAAGAGCCTAGCTGTTTCTGGATCATGCTCACAACTGCTCATATGCATCCATCATCAGGGTTTCCAGTGTGCCATGGCTCTTTTGCCCTGGCCTGAGGAATCTCAATCATTTATCCATTTGACAAACATAATTAGTTTCTACTTTATTCCAAATACTGTATTAAATAATGGGCAAAAAGTATTCAACAAAACTGATATGCACTTGTGATGAATACATAATTAAGATGTATCAGCCATATGCCTAGCACCATGATAAGGAGATACAAAATGATCTAAAGGATTCCTCAATCTATATAGTTTTTGTAGTCTGGTTGAAGGAAAAAAAAATACATATATATATACATATGTATATATACATATGTATATATATATATTTACACTGAAATCAATTGTGAAATAATATAGGATGGAATTCTTTTCCCCATTGTAAGACAATTCTCCCTCATAAATTAAAAAATAGTAGTCTTACTTTATTCTGTGAAATGAGACATTTCTAGGATGATGCAAAGAACAAATGTATCCCATTTCTAGAGATTTTAGAACACTGTCTTTCTTTGAATCCCGAGTCTCCTTGTGCAGCAGAGGGAGCAAAAATTAGCTGGTATATTGGCTAACTTTCCTAATTGTTTGTTTGTTGGTCGATTTGTTTATTGGTACTGGGAATTTACCCCTGAGCCTTATCCCCAACTGTTTTGATTTTGTATTTTGAGACAAGCTTTCACTAAGTTGTTTAAGGCCTCACTAAGTTGCTGAGGCTGGCCTTGAACTTGCAATCCTCCTATCTCAGTCTCCCAAGCTGCTAGGATTATAGGTGTGCACCACCATGCCCAGCTAACTTTCCTAGTTGTTAAGCCTAAAGTGTAAATCAACATCTCATAATCAATTATTGTTTTTTCATGTTCTTTTAAAAAATATCATTTTATTGATTGGCCCTATTTTGGAGAAACCATCAAAGCTCAATTTAGCAAAAGATGGAGTCCTGAATATTCTGGGTTCTATTCTATCACAGGATTGGCTCGCCATGGGTCCAGAGGCAGGATTTGTGTGTGCCTGAAATATTTTATATTTTCCTCAGGTTTAACAGACACACCCATTCCTGTCTTGTCCTTAACTTGTTTCACCAGCTTCTCAGAATAGACCCCTTGCTCTATCTATCAGATGAAACTGGAGTTTCATGAAACTTATTAGATGAAATGCTCAAACTGGAGTTTTATCCTCTGTTCAAGGCTGTTGCATTTTGAAAGTTGTTACTATAGCTGGTCTACAAAGCTGGGAACTCCAAATTCCAAGTCTTCTTTCAGTCAGAGCTCAGGGGACAAGGTTATTCCACCTGGTCGCCATCTTCCTGGACACAGAGAAGAGCTCTGGAATGTTCATCTGGCTGCCACATATATGGACTGGGATTTCTTGGTTTCTTGCTTGTAACCACTTAACTACTGTCCACAGTCCATCTGAGATTTGGGCAAACTTAAATCCAGAGAACACTGGTTTCGTCACTGCCATGTTGTTCAAATCATAAAACTACATAACCAGAGCATGAAAGCCATATTTTATAAACACCCTAAAGTATGGCACATGACTAAGTGATAAATCTTGACACATTTACCAAACAAAGCAAAAATCTTCATTTGTCTTAGGGAAAGAGAAGTGCTCCCATGTGTTTGGACATCCTCACAGTCAACATGTGGCAACTATTGTGCACAAAAGGATCATCGTAATTGCTGTTGCAAATTGTGGCCTCATTGATCAGTATCTTACTCCCCCTGAAAGTCTCCAACTCATCTCAAATAGGGAGACAGAAAAACTCAAGGCATTTGAAGGATTTTCCCCAAACTATTTTAGAATAGATTTACTCCCTGCAGTCCATCCTGCATCATTACATAGTCTTCACTATTTGTTTATAGATATCTTCAGAATTTCTTATACATCCCCAATCTATGTTCACTTCAGCAATAAATTAAATACACATACTACAACCATCTTCAGCAAACAGAATTAATCAACAGAGGACCTATTGCTGCAAAGATGGATATTCCACAAGACTGTAGAGCACACGGTTCTCTGCGGAACTTCGTGTTTGTCACGCTTTGCTGAGAATATTTGAATGGATCCCAATTTATTTTGGTGTCCTGGAATTGCATGTTGAGGCTGGAAACATCACCAATATGTTCATCTCATACCATGTCCTTCTATAAGACTTTCTAACATGAAACTATAATATGATATACGCATGTCATAAAGTTTGGGAAACTGATCAAATGAGGATTATATATGCCAATTGTGACTTAACTCTAAAGATGTTTCTTTCCAGATTTTCACTTTATTTTCCTTCTGCATTCTCCAGACTTGGTTTGGAGTTGATTATTTTTCAAGATATATGTGAGGGATGTTCTGAGATGATGTCAAACTGCCCTACTACATCTATCTGAATTTCTTGGAAAAGCAAGAAATAAAGTCTGAAGCAATTATCCATGAGCTGCACCTGGATTCTATATAAATATATGAAGAATTGATTATTTATGCCATTTCTGTCAAGTCTGTGTTTGTCTTTATTTCACAAGCAAATTTCATATTATGCTGGAGATGCTACAAGGCCTGGCTAAGGCAGGGAAGTGGAATTTAGCCTTTGAACAACTTGCAGGGGGAAGTTAAGCAGAAGTTCAGATTCATTTGCTTCCTGTCACCCTTATATAAAAGGGCACAAGCTGATATGTGTTCAGCAGGGCTCCTGTCTTGGAAAGGAAGGATAACTCTGATGATGGAGGTGCATAATGCCGACTGGCTCAGGATAAGCTGATTCAAATTAACCAGAGCAGTCTTTCTTCCAGCTTGCATAGTACAGCATTTCTGCTCTAGTGGCTCCACCAAAGAGTGTGACTGTGGGCATCACTAGGATTACTTGCTGCTTTCATGCACAATTCACCACTACTAGAGTGGTGGATTGGAATATTCCCCCAAAGAGCCCCTAAGTAAAAGATTTGGATGCCACTCTGTGGAGAGTTCCAGAGGTAATGGAACATTTAGGGCATGAGGCCTAGTGAAAAGAAGTTGAATTTTTTGGGGTGTGCCCATAAAGTGCATATTGGGACTCCCAACCACTTTTTTCTCTTTGCTTCTTTTTGGCCTGGGGAAAGCAGAGCTCCTCCACCATGTGCTTACCCCAAAGATGTACTGTGCCACTACAGGTCCAAAGGGACAGGGCCAAATGAAACCTCCAAATCTCTCAGCTAAATAGACCTTTCTCCCTTTTAAGTTTATTCTCCTAGGTATTTTGTCACAGTAATGGAAAGCTGACTAATATAATAACCAAGCCATTCTTTGATTGCTACAACAGTGAATTCTGTGAATAGACCACCAAAGAGAAATTCTGAGCCTACTTCTCACAGCCTGGCCAGAATATGGCACACTCATTTTTCAAATCTCATAAGATATAGCCTGATAGTCAACATTTCCTTGGCACAGGGCTTGGGTTATGTGTTTCTAAACAATTCCCTTTCAAACATCTGAATAAAAACCCTTTTCCCAGCCCCTTCCTTTATCCGCTCCATGGAACAATTTCAATGGACAAAACAAGTACAAGTACAAAGGTGAGTCTTCTCTGAAAACTGGGTTCACTTGCCTGTGTCCTCCTCCCATTGTTGGAGTTTCAGTTCAACTGACACTGTCCTTGAGGTTTCCTAATGGTAATTTATCAATGTGGACCTCACTATAGGAAACACTGGAAAATATCCCCCACCCCACCCCCGAATTTGACTCATACAGAACATTTAGCATCACCTGTTACTAAAGGATGGGAGAAGAAAGAGTAGGAAGCTGTCACTTGTTGAAAATTCACCATTGATGACACTGAGCTGGGCACTCACACATGTCCTCATTTGATCCTGTACCCTGTGGAGAAAAGGTTAAATTTACAAATGATGAAACTGAGACTCATAAAGACAACCAGTGGGAGACCCTGCACTTGAATTTTATGTGTGTCTAAATTCAAAGCTTTTGTCTTTACTTCAAATTACTTCTTATTGTTTTAGTGACTTTTTAAATAGCCCTGCCTATAGCTCATCGTTGGAAAGACTAACCAGCACAGTTGAAGGCTAATTATGTGAAAAATCTGCTGTGTTATGACAAAATGCCCTAATGCCAGAAGTGAGGTTGGCAATCAGCATGCTGGGTGAAAGATCAGAGCAGCTGGCACAGAGGTATATAAATGGCTCCATAATTGTCCTCCACTATGGCTTGCCTCTTGTATGATGTAAATGTGATAAACTCTATAGAGAGCTAACCTCCGTGCTTGGCACTAGGAGATACTTGCTTCTCTGTAGTTAGAGTCCCAAATGTAGGAAATAAATATACAAGATAGCCATTAAACTTTAATTTCAGATTAACAGATGAATAATTTTTAAGTATGCCACATGCAATATTTGGGATACGCTTATATTAAAATACAAATCTTTTTCTAAATTTACAGTTCAAATTTCATCAGGCATCCTGTATTTTACTCTCTACTCTACTTTTAGTGAGATGAATATGAAAGACTAGTAAGATGCTTATATTCTCCCAAAGAAAGATACCTGTCTTATAATAATAGAGAAGTAGCTACTTTGTAGGTTGTCAGGAAGGTAGTGGGTGATTCTGTATATAAACCACTTTGTATGTGGTTGGGTTTTAGTACAAAAAATGAAACTGTTTATTTCCCTTTGATTTAGCAAGTTCAAAGTTCTGAGTCCCTTAAAACTGTACTTAATTTGAGATCCAAGTAGAAGACAAGAGGAGCTGGCTGCCAGTCTGAGTTATCTGCTCTACTCTGTCAACCTCCTGAGAAACTTCGTAGTCCTTGGAGACTATAGCTTTTAATAAAACAGGGAAAAATCTGTGTCAGACACTGTTTTAAATAAGCTGCATATATTAAATCATTTAAATCCTTCAACAATCCTATACAGTAACCACCTCCGCTTTTACAAATTTACCAGTAATAAAGAAAATGGTTCAGAAAGTAACTTAAAGAAATGAGGCATCTGGCTCCAGAGGACAAACTCTTCCCTGTACATTAAGACACAGGACACCAGTGGGGCTGATGAGTAGGGATTTTATCATGCTCAACTGCATGGAATTGCATGGGATCTGGTCTTTGCTGCTTCTCAAGACAAGAGTTTTACAAAGATGGGTGGAGATGGTGTGATTTTGGAACTGCCCATGAAATACCAGTATTAAATCTCCACTTGTTAAGTCCTTTCAAGTGGTTAGCTGGGAATCTATTTTCTGAGCATGGAAGTAGAGGTTGCTTATACGCCTGGGAAAGCTGTCCTTGAATATGCAAGATCGTAGGGGTAAGCAGGGATTGTGCCCTACAGTGCTTTGCAGTCGCTCACAGTGAAACATCTGTGTGTAAGTTGATGCTTCCTGCTGCTGAGAACATCCTGACATAGCCAGGGCTAAACCCTTGCCAAGTGGGCATTGGCTCAATAAGCCAGAGCCGTTCCAGAGGCTATGCGGCAAAGGAGCACTTACAATCCACTGTGCCAATGAGAGGCTGATGAGCTGAGTATTAGGGATCTGAAGGGCCTCCTTGAACCCAAATGGATTTCAATTAGACCCTTTCTTTAATACTGTTAGAAAATAATGCTTATTTTAAAGCACCATTAAACTACAAAAACTGCAAGGAAATCAAATCAATTCCACCCACAATGTACACACAGTAGTTGATGTAGTTCTGAGGCAGTGGACTAGGTACTAGGAAAAATGCCCTGTATTCCTTTCCCAGGTAAATTTCCAGTTATGGATCAAAGTAGGTGGGAAATAGTGCTTTCTCTGCAGTAGGACTGAAGGCAAATGAGGAAGAGATGGGACTAAGGAATGCCAAAGGACCTTATCATAAGGATTCAGCAAAGTTTGGGTTTCAAATGGAAAAGTTACAGGATTTTTCACTGGAAAACTTGGATTTAAAAAGAAAATTTGCAAGAGCTACCGTACTTGCACTCTTTGCCATTTAACATTCAGAAATGTTACAGACAAAGCCCAGGGGGAATACTTACAGAACACATAGCTTGACTATAAATTCTGTGTTTTACTCCAAAATTCTCTATTTCTATTTCCAGATCAAGAGAAATCAGGCAAGAGTTGCATTTACTTGACCACCTCTCTCCCTAGGAGAATTTCTATCAACTGTTAATCCACATTAGGAATCATGGCGGGAATATCCTGGTGTTACCCATCTTCCCTCTTTCTGGTGGTTGCCTGGAACATTGTTCACTCCAGTATTCAGTATCACATTTGTAAGATTTTCAGGGAGGAATGTCTGTCTGAAATCGGCACTGATAATAGTTGTGAATCTCCAAGTTGATCATTATTGCATTGATGCTATGCACTATATATCTGAAAGTATTTCTCATTTCACTTTGGCCCCAGGAATAAGTAAGGACATCTATGGTTGATGTTCTCATAACTGTCACTATACTTCTGGGTTTTTTTTTCTCTGTTCTTTAGATAACTTTTAATACAGCCAAAAATTCTTTTTAGAATGAAGGAAGTAAACCAGATAATAGGCAACTTCAGAATGGTGATTATGTGAGAGCATGATGTAAATTGTGGATTGCTTAATAAATTTGATGTGTTTGCACTATTGGCAGTAGTAGTAGTATCCAATAATGGTAATGTTAGGGGACAGACAGATGAGGATGGTGGGAACACAAGGTTAAGAGAATAAGTCTATAAAATGAGCCCACTGTGCTGAACCCACATGCTTTTTTTTTCAAGAAGCAATTTACTTGTAGCTCTGCCTGGCCTAAGTAGACAGGGTATGTCACATTCCTCAACAAATTACCTGTTCACTGCTGAGGAAATGCAGGCACAGGATAATGTTGATAAGAAGAACCCAAATTATCTTGAAGGAGGAGACATTTGTGACCAGATTCTAAAACTCTGGGAAATAAGAAGAGTTCCTACTAACCATAAAATTTTTAAGAATGTATGGATAAGAATCCAGTTAGAACTCAGCATAGGCCAAGTTGACCTAAAATTGTCATAGCAATGTGGACTTGAAAGTCTGATGTCATCCTGCTGTCAGACAAAAGTGAAGAGGTGGAACCTGGGTGGGACTCTCTGGCTAGAAACTTCTCTGGGATCCTCAATAAAACTGGAGTGTAGGAGAGGCATGGTGTCCTTCTCCTCTTTGAGAGGACCCATTCTCTCCCTTGAGAGTGTACGTTTCCCATTTCCTGTCCCTTCAATAAACTCATTATTCTGAGCAAATGTCTGAAATCTTTCTGAATCTGTTGCAAGAATCAGGGTTTAAAGAGGGAGTCTTCATGCTGCCTCAGTTTCCAGAAGGCCTCAGCTCTGTAACAGTATTATTACCATTGCTATCAGGATTAGTGTTTCCATTTTATTGAGAAAGTGATGGATGGAAGAAATAGGGAGAAGAGATTTAGCATAAAGCTAGTCACGACTACTGTCAGCAGATGATTTCATTCAATCCTCAGGAACAATTGGTGAGAGCAGATGTTAATAATCTCAATGTCTAACTGAGAAAAGTGAGGCTCAGGAGTCAGTGCTCAGCTTCCACATCTGATACTGGGGCTGGCGATGCCAGCCATGTTTGTGTATCACATCATCCCCATTCTTTCCTGCATGTATGGACAAAGTGGTTTTGGTCTAGTGTTTTAGACAGCTTTTTTTGCTGCTGTGACAAAGAGATCCTATCAGAACTATTATAAAGAAGGAAAAATGTATTTGATGGCTCTCGGTTTCAGAGGTCTTAGTCCATAGAAGGCCAGCTCCATTCCTCAGGACTCAAGGTGAGGCTAAACATCATGGTGGAAGAAAGTGGCAGAGCGAGGGAGCTCACATCATGGTGGTCAGGAAGCCTAGAGAGTCTCCACTCAATAGGTACAAATATATACCAAAAGCCACGCCCCTATTCCCACCTCCTCCAGCCACACCTTACCACTTTGGTTACCACTCAGTTAATCCCTATTAGGGGATGGAATCATTGTTGGATTAAGACTCTCACAACCCAATCATCTCTCCTCTGTCTACCCATTGTCTCATGTGTGAGTTTTTGGAGGACACCTCACATCCAAACCATAATGTCTATCTTTGTTTCCCATATCTCTTCCTTCTCATAAAATAGATGGAAGAGGGTGGCATCTACTACTTATTTCACATTTGAAGCTTCAGAAAGATGCTCCTCCTCCTGGGAGGCTCCCCTGCGGAAGAACAGGGTTCTTCCACTACCACTGCACTCTTCATGCTGCATTTGCCTCCATTGCCCACTGGCTGGAACATCCTGCAGTCAGGAGTTGTGGCTGTCTTCTCCAGTACTGGATTTGTGGCACCGATGGTCAGAGGTACTAGATAAATGTGGAATAAACACATGAACAGCAAATAGAGAATCTGTGGCTGCCGGGGTATGTGACTCACGTTCTTCTCTCTGTTGGCCTCTCCTCTGTCTCTGGTGAAGAGCTATCTTCTTCTCATGACTGGGTCTTCCTACTTCCCATTAACTGCTTGTTCTCTGCCTCCTTAAATATCTTGTTACTTTTCTGCCAACATTATAAAGCTTTCACTCTGTATGCTGGACCATGAATTTACATATCTGATCTGTGTTCAGGTGTCACTTAACCTAGCTTATCATACAATCTACCTAGAGAGAAGTTAAAATTTGGTCTTGTCTCACACTGCCCAGGATTGGGCCCAAGTATTAGTATTATAAACAAAACAAAACCGTTAAAAGAAAAGAAAACCACAAACAATTCCACACCCCCTGAAATACACTTCCCTTGGGGACACAGAATCAGTACCCTACTGGTGACAAGTCACACCAGATAAATGTACTGATATTACCCTTGAATTAACACTCTTGTTATTCTTTCCTGACAGATTGGAAATTTGAAGACTCTAATTTTTCCTCTCTCCTGAATAGTGGTTTTCTATCTTCTGTTTCCATCCTGTTTTTTGGAATTGCCAAAATAAAGATGTTTAAAAAGGTAGAATGTTCTTTCAACTCAAAATCTAATAGGAATAGACAAAAATGAAAGGGATACAAAACAAAACCAAAGTGCTCATTATGTACTTTCCATTTGTTTCCTATATTTCCAAGACTCTCTTGATGTGAGGTCAGGACCACCAGATTTGGCCAAGAGGCAATGAATTAAACTAATGACCAGTTGTTATTTGTAGTTGAGCATTTTTGAGTGAGGAAGTCAGTTCTTCCTTCCCTGCCACAGAGACTCAGAAAGACGGGTGTCCCAGAAACTTTACCCAGCAGATGCAAGTAGTATGAATCCCTGGGGATACTGCTAAGAAGTGGGTCACCCTGGAAATCTGCAGAACCTATAGAGGACATTGAGTAAGCAAGAAACCATGTTTGTGTGTGTATGTGTGTGTGTGTGTGTGTGCGTGTGTGTGTGTGTGTAAAACCACTAAGAGTGTAGAATTTGTTATCAAAGCATAGCCTTTCACCCTAATCAATGTAGAAATTAGAACCAGATGTGAAAATCTATCATAACAAAAAGTAAGAATACTAGATGCTTGCTGAGAGTGGGGCCATGGGGGTAAGGAAATAAATATCATGTGTTGGAAAGATAGAGATGGTTGTCATGCAAAGCTTAACATATTATATATTTCGAAACTGACAAAAGACTAGATATTAATTATTCTGTCTCATAAAATTGATAAGAGAAGTGATTGACATGTTAATTAGATTGATTTAAACATTCCTTGATGTGTACATATAACAAACTACTATATTGGAGCCCATAAATACATAAAATTATTTGTCTATTAAAAACACAATAATAGGGGCTGGGATTGTGGCTCAGTGGCACAGCATTTACCTCTCATGTGTGAGGCATTTGGTTCAATCCTCAACACCACATAAGTAAATGAAATAAATAAAATGAAGGCATTGTGTCCATCCACAACCAAAAAACTTTTAAAAACACACAAAAATTAAAAAATGAGTCTCTTTAAGCACTTCAAAAAGTTATATGCAATATCATTCACCCATGTTCATTTGATAGATAGATTCCACCTATTGAAATAAGAGAAAATGTTGGAAAAGAAGATGTTTAACTGCTATTAATTGAATATGTCAAGATATTATAAAAATGAGATGAACAGAGTACAGGAAAGAATTTGTAGGGGGTAATGAAAAGATGGTTTCAGATATTCAAGGCCTTGTGAGATTAAAAAATAAAAGGATGTCTAGAGATGGACTGACAAGACTTGGAGGCACAAGAACTCAGTGAGCATTTCAGATGGTTAAAGATGGCCAGGGTGGAGGTCCATTAAAAGGTTTAGAACCTTCTCAATCGATTGAATTCCTCAGAGCAAAGATTATGGATGCTCCTCAACTGACCATGCAGTTATTTCCTGAAAAACCCATCATAATTTAAAAGTATTTTAAGACAAAAATACATTGAACATGCCTGATCTACTGAATACCCTGGCTGTAAGGCTTTGGTTTTTGCCCCCTTGAGATCCCGTGGTTGACTAAGAGCTATGGCTCACTGCTTGGCTATCATGCCAAATGTTCATAACATGTGTAAAGATTAAAATTCAGAATTAAAAGTATCGTTTTTGCTGAAGGTATATCATTCTCTCACTATCATTAGGTCAAAAGGTTGAGTCAGATCATCTCATAAATTGAGACCCATCTGTACATTATGGTATGTCCCCCACAGGGAAATTCAAAAGCCACCAAGTAGGTGCCAGGGAGTTCAAAGAGAAAGATCTAAGAGAGAAGCAGATAAGCAAAAAAAAATAAAGACCTGAGGACATTTTGGAGAGAATTTTGCAGGCATCTCAGGTATATAAAATGTATAGAAAATAGTAAAGATATCACTGGATGCCTTGGAAAGCCCAGAGATCAACACTAAAAGACAAGATGGAAGAATAACCAGCTCTCCCCTCTCTCCAGGCATGGATACTGCTTGAACATGGAAGTAGAATATTAATAGTTGCTATTATTTATTAAAGTCTTAATTGATGCCTGAGTCTGTACTAAATGCATTTATCCTCATCTCATCCCTATGAGGTAAGCATCATCATACAGATGAGCAAAATGAGGGCTTCAACACCTTAATTTTCTAAAGATCTCTTAACTGTTGAGCTACAGACTGAGAATACTAACCCTTGTCAAAGATAAGCAGTGCTGGACATGTATTAAATGTAGTAAGACAGAATGCATTCAGACTACTGCAAAGGGCGGGGAGGGATACCAGTGTAAACTGAACTAAATTCCCACTAAGACAAAGATGACTGAGGTTTTAATGGGAGAACAAAATGGGACCAAAATAAATAAAAGGCTATGGGGAAGTTATGGGGAAACAACTGTTGAAGCTGTATATTATAGTTTGACAGCATAGCATTTTCAGGAGCAAAGACTCAGCATGAGACTTGGAATCACCATTAGGGACATAGCCGAGGACTGGTTAAAGCCAGGCTAAATTTGGTCAAGTCTCTTAGCATAGCGCTGGGGCAAGTCCATGTGTCTTCTTGGTGTTCTCTTAAATACAGACATTCCACTGTATTGGCAGTGGGTAACTGCCTCATGAACCCAGCTTGGCCTGGAAAAGTAACTCAGTAACCACTCAGTGTTAAGATATGGAGAAGAATGGAGTGTACCACCCTCAAGAACCTGGAGAATGGGGACTAAGCTTTATGAGATCAAGGGTGTCAGCAGTTGCATAGGAATTAACTTGGCGGCAGGACTGAAAGCAGTTACCCATGCATTTCCTGCCACCACTTTGTCCAGCACCACCCATAGATGCCTGACCTAACTGAGCAGAGAAAGAACTCCATGCCTCCACTACTGCCCCACCCACAGGAGAATGCTGGAGTATCCTCAAACAATGCCATTCTCCACTCTCACACCCCTGCCCAGGCACACAACCTAAGAAGGTTCACAGAGAAATTTTGTCTAGTTCTGGCTGCTTCCCACTCTTGCTCATTTCCAGAGGCACTTTAGCTGAAGAAGTTGGGAGTAGAGGTTAGCTACCAGCCTGCTTCTGGGGACATACAGCCCATGGAAGCCCTAAGAGGAAACTTACCCTGCTCTGACTATGACTCATTTCCACTCTTTGCCACCTAGAACTGAAAGAGTCATGGGGAGAAAAGCTTATGCCTAAGGGCAGCCTGAAGTCCTGCGCCTGGGCAGGCATGCCTAAAATATCAGCATGGAGGGGCACCACAACTCCTGCTGCCGCCACACCTATACAATTCCCAGTGTTGGCTATCTTAGTACCTTGTCTGATCATGCACTACTGACAAGACTTGATGTAAGCACCACAGAGTGTGTCTGTGGTTCTTATGTCCAACTCTCCCTATGAAGCACCTGGGTCTATACCACTATCTGTTCAGAGGACAAGTCCTCAGGCCCTTCCTTCCTACTGGTGCATCCAATGCCAGAGACCCTAACAAGGAACACAGTCTGCATCAACCATGACTGAGAATACTCCCATTTGGGATGCCTAATCAGGGTAACACCCCACTATAGGAGTGATTACAAAATGAGCACCCCATTTTCTGCTGTCTCCTCCATGCCTACCTGAATAGCAGCTTCTCTGTGAACTTCCTAAATCTATGTGCCCTGTGGGGAGAGCAATGATAATGGAGAGATACATTGCTGAAGGACACCGTAGCATTCTCCTGTGGGTGAGGCAGCAGTGGAAGCATGGATTTCTTTCCTTCTTTTCCCTCTTGCATGACCCTTGAAACAAATGTTCTGTCCAACATCAACACAAGTACCTGCTATGCCCAAACTTGCTAATTACACAAAAGAAGTAACAGGGAGATTATTTTTTTGTGCATAGCTGAAAATAAATTAAACAATTTATAACAAATACAATACTGCAAGGACATCTTCAGGAGCTAAATTCTTATAAAGAAGGTCATCCCATAAAAATGGTAGAAATATCTGACTTACCAGATGAACAAATTTCCAGGTAAGACTGCAAAATATATGAAGATATGAGGGATTATGACACCTCTAAAAGATTGTAACTTTCCAATAATAGATTCCAAAGAAATCAACATGGAATAAGTGCCAGATAGAGAATTAAAAATAGTGGATGTGGGGTTGGAGTTGTGACTCAGTGGTAGAGCGCCTGCCTGGCATGTGTGAGACCCTGGGTTTGATACTCAGCACCACATATAAATATAAAATAAAAGATCCATTGACAACTAAAAAATATATATTTAAAAAATGGACTTTACAAAGATCAACAAGATCCAAGAGAAGAAAGTTAAATGAAATTAACTTTTAAATAAAAACAGTTAAATGAAATTACAAAGGCAATACAGCACATTAATGGGATATTTGGCAAAGCGACTGATACTTTGAAGAAAGAACCAAACAGAAGTCTTAGAAATTAAGAGCTTCATAAGTCAAATAATAACTTCAGTTGAAAACCTTAACAACAGATAAAATGGATATGTGAGCTTAAAGATAGGTTTTTGAAATACTGTAATCAGACAGAAAAAAAGAGAAACAGTAAGAAAATAACTAAAAGGATATTCAAGATCTTTGGAACACTACTAAACGATCAAATGTCCTCATAACTAGAATATCCAAAAGTAAGGAGATAATGGTTAAGAGCACAGAAAACCTATGCAACGAAACAAAAGCAGAAAATTTTGCTAATCTTGGGAAAGACATGGAGTTTCCTAAGGAAAGAAAATCCCAAATAAACATGATCAGAAAAGTTATTTCTTATAACATATTATAGCCAAATTGTCAAAAGTATAAAATTTTAAAATCTGAAGAAGAAAAGTGCCAAGTCAAATGTAAAGGTAACTCTATTAGACTAACAGCAGATTTATTGGCAGGAACTCCACAGACCAGGAAAGCATGGAAATATTTGTTTGAAGTACTGAAGGAAAATCACTACCAACCAAGATTACTATACCCAGCACTCTAGTTTAGAAACAACAAGAGGAATGAAGAGCTTCCAAGATAAGAAAAAACTAAAGGAATTCATGAACACCAAATTAACTTTACAAAAGATGCTTAATGGATTCCTACACCTAGAAGTGGAGTAAAGATCACTTTCATCATGATAGCATGTGAAATTATCAACTCCCCTTGAAAAATACACAAAAGTGAGATAGAAAAGAATCCATACAATCAACCAATAAACCACAAAATGAATAAGAGAGGTTAAAAAGATCAAAGATTTTTTAAAACAACTAGAAGAGAGTCAACAAAACGACAGGCATAATAACCTTGAATGCAAATAGACTGATTTCTCAATTAAAAGATACAGACTGACTGAATGGATAGCAAAGGAAACAATCAATAACATCAAGAGAAAGCCTATAGAAGGGGAGAAAATCTTTACCACAGGAACCTCAGATAGAGCATTAATCTCTAGGATATATAAAGAACTCAAAAAGCTTAACACCAAAAAACCCCAAAGAACCAATGTATGGGCTAAGGAACTAAACAGGTACTTCACAGAAGAAGAAATATGAATGGTCAAAATATACATGAAAAATGTCCAACATCTCTAGCAATTAGAGAAATGCAAATCAAAACTACTCAAGATTTCATTACACTCCATTTAGAATGGCAATTATCAAAAACACAAGCATAGGGGATTCAAGATGGCGGGCTAGAGGAAGGCTGCATTCCTACTTGCTCCATGGATTTCTACTTGCTCGGGATTCAAACAGCAGGAATATGGCTCTCAATGAGATTTTATATTCAAATCACATATAAGAGGTCCCCAATCGCCACTCTGGAACCAACTCCGCTGGGCTGGGCTCGGCCCAGCCGCGGGCAGCTACCACCCGGGAGCGCTGGACCCTGCAGCTGCTTCAGAGTCACCGACCTTGGCCTGCGCCAGCCAGCAAGTGAGTGCGGTCCCCAGGAGCGGCTTCAGAGTCCCTGACCAGGCTCCGGCACCAGCCAGCAAGATAGTGAGGGTCCCCAAGTGAGTGTGGGTCCCCCAGCAGCGGCTTCGGAGCCAGGACCCTCTTCGGAGTCACTGACCAGGCCTGAGTGCCAGCCGGCAAGTGAGTGCGGGTCCCCAGCAGCAGCTTCAGAGTCACTGGCCAGGCTTCAGCATCAGCCAGCAAGTGAGTGAGGGTCACCAAGTGAGTGTGGGTCCCCAGCAGCGGTTTAGGAGTCACTGACCAGGCTCAGGTGCAAGTGAGCGCATGACTCCAGTAGCCACTGGGGAATCACCATCCCTAGGCCAGGTTCAGGCCTGAACCCCGGGCAGCCTCAGCTGTGATCACATACCCACCAAGCCATCTGGCCGCCATATCCAGCTCCAAACCCAGGCCTGCACCCTGTTCCTGGTCTAGTCTCAGGCCAGCACCCATGCTGTCGCAGACCATCTAACAACAGCAGGTTACCTTAGCCCACAAACATTGATTATCCCTGACTTGGAGGCAGTGGGACAGCATCCTTCTTGGGACACAGCATTACCAAGCACCTGATAGGCATCAAACTACTGAAAATAGAAGGTTTGAATAGTACAATATAATTTTAAGGCAGAACTTTCTTCCTCTTTTATTTTTTTTTTGTCTAAATAGTAATATTACGATTATTCCTAATATACTTACTACATTCCCACTTCTTTCCTATTAATACCCTTATTATTCTATCATGCTCTAATATAGCAGTGTCCTTGGAGACCCATTCTCTTTTCTCATGCTAAAAACTTATTTCCTCTAATTCAACTCTCACTATTCCTATGAAATAGTAACTCTATAGACTCACTTCCTATCTCATGAACATTATATTCTAAACCACTCAGCATTTTCTTTTTCCACTATTTGAAATTGTGGTCCTTATTGTAAACCTATCAATTACGCAGTAGATAATTTACACTCATTTCTGTATACTATAACGCAGTTTATATCTACATGGTTCTATATGGTTTAAGGACACATATTGTTTATATGGGGTACTGCGAATAATAATCTCTTCAAAGTGAGGTATTGGAAATCTGCAGGGACCTATAAGTTTTTACAGGGAAACTGCAATTCCTCAGAATCCCACTACTAGAGGGCAAGATACACAAGCAACATGAGAAACCATAGGAAGAAAATGTCCCAAACAAACCTAGAAGATATATCAAGAGAACCCAAAGACATCATGGTAGAAGGAATGACAGAAAGGGAGTTCAGAATGTTCATAATTAAAATGATCCGAGAAGAGAATGAGGTGACGAGAGAGCAGATTCAGGCTATGAATAACCAGCTAATAGAGCAATTGCAGGAAGCAAAAAATCATTTCAATAAAGAGATAGAAGTTCTAAGAAAAAAACAAACAGAAATCCTTGAAGGAAACAAGGAAATGAAGGAAACAATAAACCAACTTAAAAACTCAATAGAAAGCATAATCAATAAAATAGATCACCTGGAAGACAGAACCTCAGAAAATGAAGACAAAATATTTAATCTTGAAAACAAAGTCAAGCAAACAGAGAAGATGGTTAGGAACTATGAATGAAACCTCCAAGAAATATGGGGCATCATGAAAAGACCAAATTTAAGAGTTATTGGGATTGAGGAAGGCACAGAGATACAAACCAAGGGAATGAACAATCTGTTCAATGAAATAATATCAGAAAATTTCCCAAATATGACAAATGAGATGAAAAATCAATTACAAGAGGCTTACAGGACACCAAACGCACAGAATTACAACAGATTCACACCAAGGCACATTATAATGAAAATATCTAACATACAAAACAAAGATAGAATTTTAAAGGCAGCGAGAGAAAAGCAGCAGATTACCTATAGGGGGAAACCAATATGGATATCAGCAGATTTCTCAGCCCAGACCCTAAAAGCAAGAAGGGCCTGGAACAACATATTTCAAGCTCTGAAAGAAAACGGATGCCAACCAAGAATCTTATACCCAGCAAAACTTACCTTCAGATTTGATGATGAAATAAAATCCTTCCATGATAAACAAAAGCTTAAAGAATTCACAAAGAGAAAGCCTGCCCTACAGAACATTCTCAACAAAATATTCCAAGAGGAAGATATGAAAAATAACAATGTTAGTCAACATGGGGAGGAATTACCCTAAAGAAATAGACAATCAAAGGAGAAACAAAGTTAAGTTAAAAGCCCAAAAAAAGCTAAAATGACAGGAAATACAAGTCATATCTCAATAATAACCCTGAATGGAAATGGCTTAAACTCATCGATCAAAAGACATAGACTGGCAGATTGGATTAAAAAGAAAGACCCAACAATATGCTGCCTTCAAGAGACTCATCTCATAGAAAAACATGCCCACAGACTAAAGATGAAAGGTTGGGAAAAAGTATACCATGCACATGGACTTAGGGAAAAAAGCAGGGGTTTCCATCCTCATTTCAGATAAAGCAGACCTCAAGCCAAAGTTAGTCAGAAGGGATAAAGAAGGACATTTCATACTGCTTAAAGGAAGCATAAATCAGCAAGACATAACAATCATAAATATTTATGCACCAAACAATGGCACATCCATGTATATCAATCAGATTCTTCTCAATTTCAGGAACCAAATAGACCAAAACACAATAAATACTGGGGGACTTTAACACACCTCTCTCACCGTTGGACAGATCTTCCAAGCAAAAATTGAGCAAAGAAACCATAGGACTCAATGACACAATCACTAATTTAGACTTAACAGACATATATAGAATATTCCATCCATCAAAAAGCGAATACACTTTCTTTTCAGCAGCTCATGGCTCCTTCTCTAAAATAGACCATATGTTATGCCACAAAGCTACTCTTAGCAAATACAAAAACATAGAGATACTACCTTGGATACTATCAGATCATAATGGAATAAAATTAGATATCAATGATAAAGTTAAAAACAGAAACTACTCCAACACCTGGAGATTAAATAACATGCTATTGAATGATACATGGATAAGACAAGACATAAGGGGGGAAATGAAAAGATTCTTAGAGGTCAATGAGAACAAAGATACAACATATCAAAATCTCTGGGACACTATGAAAGCAGTGCTAAGAGGAAAATTCATTGCATCGAGTGCGTTCAACAAAAGAATGAAAAGTCAACAAATCAATGACCTTACATTACAGCTAAAAGCCCTAGAAAAAGAGGAACAGACCATCACCAAAAGTAGTAGAAGACAGGAAATAATTAAAATTAGAACTGAAATAAATGAAATTGAAACAAAAGAAACAATTAAAAAAA